>JAJLYB010000038.1:0-71243 GCA_030674245.1 Jamesozyma piceae | reverse complement strand
TTTACTTCGTATGCTAACTTCGGATTAACTTGTTTCTCATAATAAATTATGATGCCGTATGCTCTTTATTTCTTTTAGGGTTTACCATCATGTCAAATATATTTTTAGGTGTTCTTATTAATTCAAATATTGGTTAAATTCTCTTAATAATTTCAGGTCAAAATAGCATCAATTTTGTCTATATTTTTATGCTATTTTTCTTTGGTCAAAACTGGGTTACATTACAACACAATAATAAAACAGTAGGGAGTTTGGCCGAGTGGTTTAAGGCGTCAGATTTAGGTTGTCAAATACGATTTAAATATTCTGATATCTTCGGATGCGTGGGTTCGAATCCCATAGCTCTCAATACTTTTTTTACGAATACTTTTTGTAGTATTTTTTTGTTTAGTGTTTGAAATAAATCAATGAAATTTCAATTGGATATGTAAAAAAGAACAAACAGAAACATTCAATATTTGAATTAATCTACTCGCAATTGATATAATACCTATAAATTGTTTATTACCAAGATATAAACTATAGACAATAACAATCATGCTACGTAATTTAATCCAAAGGCGTTCTATCCATACAGTACCAAAATTAAACAACTTGAAACAATTACAGCAATCTGGTATCCCAAAGATATATTCATCTCAAGGGTTTAATACAATATGGACTGATTATCAAAGGTATCTTTGTGATAAGCTAACTCTGGCCACCTCAGGTACCAGTCATGAATCGAATTTGCCGTTCCATATTTTATTGAATACATCGAAGTCACCATTTCAAAGCAATATTTTCAACTTAGCCTCCGCTATGCATAATAACCATTTGTTCATTGAGAATATTCTACCTGTCAATGAAACTGACTCGAACAAGCCATCCAAGATCTTATTGAATAGAATCAATGAGTCGTTTGATTTGGAATGGGATGAATTGAAAGATGATATTGTTAAGTTGATTGAAAAGAAGATTATTGGGCAAGGTTGGTTTTTCTTGATTGAAAATTCCAATAAGGAAATTCACTACTTGTTTTTACAAAATAATGGTACACCATACTATTTTCCACGTAATCAGCTATTTGATTTGAATACACCGATTAATTTAAATGAGTTTAATCATTTGGAAAAGATCAAAAATTTGATCTCATTGAATAACAATAAGAATAATAAGGGTCTAAAGGATTGGAGCATGCCATTGATTTGTATTAATCTATGGGATTACGCATATTTAGATGACTATGGTGTTGGTAATAGATCCAGGTACGTTCAGACAGTTTTAGACAATTTGAACTGGAACGTCGTTAACAATAGGTTATATAAATGATCATATGTACGCAATTGTAAAAAAGCAATAAAAGCTCTGTAAATAATTCAATCAATCATTTATGATAATAATAATATTTCATGTGTTACTTGTTGGTAATATGTATATGTATGACTATATAAGTGGTTATATCCATTAGTACAACTTTATTACTGAATAGTTAAAAGCTCACACTACTTTGATAGCTATATATTTATCATTTTCATCCTTTAACATTGTTCCTCTTCCCCTTTTCACCAATACTTGAAGACACTTTATGAGCAGAGATTCAGGCATAGAGTGAAATTCCCAATCAATACTTTCATCACCTTGTGCTAGTTCATAGATCGTTACTACTTGGTTCAACTTATTGCATGTTTCGAACCATTCTAGTAGTAATGAACCCCATGAATCTAATGATTTCCAAAGTACGTAGAACTCAATACTTTTAGACTCGTCGTCTATTTCTTTGTCGAGACTGGTATGGCTGTCCTTCAATATTAGTTGTCCATTACTTAGCATAACTTTAAATATTTCAAGGATGAAGATTTGTGATACGGAACGATCTATCTTTTCATTTGTGAATATAGATTCATTCGGAGTGGATGATACTGTTTTGAACTTTCCTTGTGTGTTAATTTCCCATATTTTCAATAATTCAGAATTCTGTAGGATTATATTTGTCCATGTTTCAATTTGTTTATTCCTTATAAGTTTATTAGGTTGACGAGTATATAGAGGAGGAAATGAATAGATAGGTGGGAAGTCCATGTGAGGTGGTGATGCGTAGTGCAGAGAATATGGCTATATATATATAAAGTATTTTAGGGCATGTGAATATTTATATCTGTAGGCATACCTGTGAAATATCAATTATTATTTTTATCTTTTTTTTTTAGGTTAAAATCTTGCATATATAACGCTACAATAATAGCTGATAGATGTACAGATACATAGTATGGTTACACAAGTATGATAAAAAAGAGTAGAAAGAATGGAGTAGACTCTGTGTAGAGACCAATCCATCAAAATAATGATAAACTAATAAGTGGTAAACATTAAACGGTAAGTTTTGTGTGAGTGTACGAATGTATGTATGTGTGTGTATATATATACTCTTGTATGAATACTAATTTTCTAATTGGTTGCACCAATGACACCACAAGCAGGTCTAGCACCTGCGTTACCAGTCTTTAATGATTCTTCATTACCACCCTTACCTAAATCATCAGTACCAGCATGGATAACTACACTTCTACCAATGATGGAGTTAGGGCCGATCAATTGAATCAATTTGTCAGTGATAACACCCTTAGCAACACCGCTGTCATCTGTCTTGACGTTACCCATATCACCAACGTGTCTAATTTCATCAGTTGGAGCACCGTGTGTCTTCTTGAAAGGGTTAAAATGTGGACCAGCAGAAACACAACCGTTAGTGACATCACCGAATTCATGGATATGGAAACCTCTTTCAGCATTTGGAGAATTACCTGTAATATCGTATGAAATTGTGGTTGGTTCGTTTTCTTTGGTTTGTTCGAAATGAACAACACCGGAGACACCGGCGTTACCTCTTAATACAGCTACAGCTTTGACCATTTTAATATATATGTATAGATTGATTTATCTAGTTGGGGCGATGATGATATATTATATTAATTATTAAATATAATATAGAATTAGAATAATACGACATAGAAAGAGGGAAAAGAGTAAGAAATAAGAGAGTCAATTGATAAGAATTACCATTGGAGTAAACTGATATATTTTACACTTATATAGCGATTTCCGTATTGATGATTTCCGGGCAGAGATGAGAACGGGAACTTTAACTGCAACTGCAGTTTGTGCAAGAAAAGGGGTGGGCACCGTTTTCCCAGTGTAAGTGACAGACACCGCAACGTTGAAAGTGATAATTATTCACAGTGTCTGGCCGTTTTTTGGCTGTTCTTAGTAAGGCGTGTGTCGTGAGCAGTGATAACTGGACAGTGGGCCGGGATCTCGGTTTTTCTTTTGATTGGTCAGTATAAGGGCGGGTAATGTAGTTGATAAAAGTCGTTTTGTACGGTACTGTCTACAGCGGCTATTCACATAGACAGGTTTAAACTGCATTTAAAGGAAGAGAAGACAAGAATAATATATAAAACTCTTACCCTCAGGGTTTCACTGCTCTGAATACATCTACAATCATATTTACACAGAGTATTTAAGCCGGCTAGGATCTCTATACATCCCACACAAGAATTAGCAATTGTATACTTAACCGTGCACTGTTAATACATACCCGGCTTGGTAAAACATATATTCTACTCTCTATTTAGAATTCAATTCCATAGAAAGCCAAACACGCACACTTCATATATACATCCCTGCCTCAAACCATATCCACTATCAGTAGTAAGGCTACTGCTGTAACTGAAGCATTCTACTTTTTCTCCGTTACGCCTAATTTCAATTGCAATTGCAATTCTCAAGAAAAACAAATTCAACCAACAGGTGGAATTTTTCATAAACTCAATCAAAATACAGGTAATATATAAAATACATGAATATCAAATCCCCTTCCATAAACAGCAGAGTAACTAGAACGTAAAGTAAAAGTACAATCATAATAGACTACTTCATCTAATCATGCTTAAACTAGCCAAGTCATCCTATCCTCATCTAAGGATGCAATCAAACGTATTGAGAGGCACCACTGCTGTATCATCTTCCCTCTTTAAAAGCAACGTCTCTATATCATCACTAAGATACCAAAGTACAATTAACAATGAGAATACTGGGATAAACACAAGCACAACTGAAAATATCACTTCAGATTATGAATTCGAGAAATTGGACTCCCTAACAGATAATCAGGTAGACGAATGGTTGAACTCAATCAACGACCTAAGAACAGAACTAAGAACAAACGGTTTCACTCCAGAGTCATCATTAGCTCCTCCAGGGAGGTCAAAGATTGACATTCAGAGAGAGGCTGAGAATTTAAAGAATCCAACTTTTAAACCATCTCCTGAACAAATCGAAGAATGGGAATCTTTGAAAAACGTTCCAATACCTAAAAGAAAAGACCCGGTCCTAGAGCATGTAACTAATATGATCATGAGACATGGTAAGAAACAAGCAGCAGAGAAAGTCATATCAAGAGCTCTATACCTTGTTTTTTGCCAAACTCGTAAGGACCCAATAGAACTATTGAAGAAATCCCTAGATGATTTGGCTCCACTAATGATCGTAAAGACTTTTAATACAGGTGTCGCTAAGGCAGCTGTCATTCCAGTTCCATTGAATAAAAGACAAAGAAATAGAACCGCTTGGAAATGGATCATTGAAGGTGCAAACCAAAGGCCTTCAAGTGACTTCGCTGTTAGGTTAGGTGAAGAGCTGGTATCAATCTCAAAGGGAATCGGGTCAGGTTTCGATAAAAGAGATCAATTGCACAAGACTGCCATTGCACATAGATCCTATATCAGATTAAAGTGATTTGGTTTCAAATCTCAATCTATCTCTTTAGTATTTCTTTACGTTGTTACATTTACATCTACATCTACACTCATGCAACCATTATTTATATAAAGCATATATATATAGATATATTATTAAATAAACATCCATGTAAATAATATATGCACACAACTGCGGAAATATGCATGTTGCGCTATATTCTGTTATGTTATCTTTATCTATGTTCTTTTTTCAGGTGTTCCTCTGGAACATCAATTTACTACTCGGTTAGTAGTGAAAAATTATGCGCAGTATGCATTTGCAATTTTGCAAGACACATTTTTCATCCCTATTTTATAATCTTGGCATGGATTGGTAAACTACTCAGTACATATTTGAAAAACTTAGCAAGCAAGCAAGCACTAAAATTCAAAACTTGATAGAAAAGGTAAAGGAAATATATAAATAAACATTGAAATATGTCCAATATTATATTCAAGGCACCTTTGACTGATCAAGAGTTGACTTTATTCACAAATTATTTCAATAAGTTAGATCCAAGAAACAAAGGACTCGCCACTTCAGATCAAATTAATCCCTTCATATTATCATCAGGTCTATCACCAAACACTCTAAGTGCCGCCTGGTCCTTAATTGATAAAGAAAATAACAGATATCTGAATTTTAAACAATTCTGCGCATTATTAAGAGCAATTGGCCATTTACAACAATATCCACTTGCACCAATTAACGAGGCCCTTTACGAAATCCCATCTACAAAATTAATGCTCTCTGCAACACCAGGTAGCGCAACGTCTATGAACAGCCGTTTACCACGCCAAAGCGAAGGTGTCATCCATGCTAGAACATCATCCGTGGCTTCAGCTGGAACCCCTGGTACACCTGCATCACCAGCATCTATTGGACAAGAATCAAATCCAGAGCCAATCGATGTACCTTTGTTGACACCTAACGATTTGGCTAAATTTTCACAATTATTCGACAGAGCTTCAGGCCATTCAAAGATAATATCGGGAAATGATGCAAAGCAAATCTTTGTAAAGGCCAAGCTACCAAATAAAATATTGGGCCAAATTTGGTATTTATGTGACAGGAATGCTAGTGGTTTGCTTGAAAAAGAAGAATTCATAGTTGCAATGCACTTGATAGATCTATCTTTAGCAAAGAAATCTCAAACAGTTACTCTGCCAACTGTCCTCTCTCAGGATCTATGGAATTCAGTTACACCAAAAAATATGGTTACTCCTCCACCTCCATCTGCTTCAACTACCCCTGCTGCACCTGTCACCTCCACGTCAGCTATCAGGTCTACATCAAACTCAAATGGAACAACTGTAAATGCGATACCTAATTCCCCTGCTTCGGCAATACCATCAGCAACTATTCCCCACCCGCCACCTCAACGTTCTTCAACTATATTAACTACAGTTTTCAGTCCATTTCAAGGTGCTCCTGATGATTGGAAAGTAACCGGGACCCAAAAGCAACAATTTGACATGCTGTTCGACACTCTAAATAAGGATCATTCGAAGAACTCGTTAGGCCCAGATATCTTAGTTCCATTTTTCTTAAAATCAACCTTGAATAGAGAAAGTTTAGCCACAATTTGGGAACTATCTGATGTTCAAAGAGTAAGCAAGTTGACTAAGGACGAATTTGCAATCGCAATGTTCTTAATCAAAAAATCTAAAGCAAACACCACTTTACCAAAAACAATTCCAAGTGAATTACTAGAATCTCTCAATACCAATACTTTGGAACCACCTGTAGTAAACCCCGCATCTCATCCTCATGCACATTCACCATTAGATCCACATAAACAATTAAATACGAAAAGAGCAAGTATTGTACCACCAATTCCTTCTTCTTCTTCTTCAGAAACAGGAAGATCAGGTGTCATCCCTACGTTATCTCCTAATTCAAATACGATAAGATCGGTCAATACTTCTAATGAAGTCCCAATTAATCCTTCAAATGCGCATAACGAAAAGGAAATATTAAATGTAAAAAAGAAAATTGGTTCTGTGAATGAACAAATCGATGCTACGGAATCGAAATTGAAACAATCTAGAGAAATTGAAACTAACAAAGAGAAGGAACTACAAAAACTTCAAGCTCAAGAAGCAGAATTAACTGAGAAATTAGCGAAGTTGCAAAATTGTGTGGATGACTCTATAAGTTCAATTGAGTCCATACAAACAAAGATTGATGAGGCTAGGGAAGCAAATGTAAAACTAGAACAGCAATTAACTGTCGCTGAAGGAAATTATCAAGCAAGTGACGCTAGAATTGATGATTTGGAAACTCGCCTAAAGGAATCTGATGAAAAGAATGAAGAATTGAAGAAGGAAATTGTTAATTTGGAAGCTGAAACTGCGGAGTTGAATGTTAAATTAACAACTAAACAAGAGGATGCTAGAGCCCGTATAAATTCTACCCAAGATGTTAGTAATCAATTAGAATTAAAACAGGTAACAGTTACGGATTTGCAAAAAGAAATTGATGGGATAGATGAATTGACTAATGTCTATATCAAGAAAAGGGGTGAATTAGATGATTATAAAAGAGTTGTACAGGAACAACATGAAAAATTAGAACATCAATATAAAGCATTGGAAGTGCATAATGAAAAGATTAAAAAGTTTGAAAAGATTTTGAAAGAACGTGAATTGACAAACAAACAAAAATTGAAAGAACTTGGTTTAGAGGAGCAATCATTAGCAGAAGGAAAACCAGAGGTTACTAAAAGCGCTGAGATTTTAAAGTCAAAGGTAGATAACATAAATTTAATGAAGCCCAATGAAAATTCTGGTCAACATGGATCTAAATTAGAACCAGAAACTAAGAGTGATATATTAGATAAACAAAACGATGAAGAATTAGAATCAGCAGCCTCAGATACTTTAGAGAATCTTGATTCTAAGGAACAGAAAAATTCAGATTATTTTGAGGTTCCAACAAATGTTTCAGTGGAACCGTTTGAAAGTGTTGAATACAACGATGTGAGTGATGAAAAAAAGGATGAGTGAAACTTTCTTAATATGAAAAATGAATAAATGAATATGTATGTGTATGTACTATATGATTTAAAGTGGGGAATTACTAAAATAATTGATACTATTCGCATATGTATATTTAATACTCTTCTTGTAACTCTATCACCATATCGCTCAGACTTTGTACTAGCATCTTATCAAGAGGTTGTTTGTGAGAATTTCCCATGTATTCTTTATATATATCATTTAATTCCTCATATTCAGTATTGAGATCACTTTCTAATTCCATTAACTGTTCTTCTAGCTCTCTATTCATGTCGTCAATAATTTTAATTCGCTTGTCAAGTTCATTTGTTACTTCCTTTCTCTGACTGTATAGATTACATTCTATAATTTGTTTTACAGAAAGATCTACGATAGGTATCTCGTTAGCTGTTATAGTACTAGTTTTGTCCTTTTTTCTCTTTGATTCAAGTCGTATCTTTGCTTCATTGATCAACTCATCCAATTCATCTAACTTTTCCTTAACTTCACGTTCCTTCATAATTTCCTTGAATTCACGTTTACATAGTTCAGTCCAAAACTCTGTGACTTGCTTTTGACAATTCACTAAATGAATTCTCCCCAGTTCCGTCCTTGAATAATTTGGAAAGCATGAACTTATTTTATCCCAGTTTTGAAATTTTAAAATAGATTGCGTTAACGCTTTGTTAAATACTTGGTTAAGTCTTAAAAATCTGATCTTATCATAATTAATGGTTGTCATTTTCCTTTTTCATATGCAGATCATTAATTCGTTAAATTCGTTCAAATTAGCAATTAATTTTCGATTCATCCAGCATATCATCGACTTAATAATCGCATGTTTTGTTTTCGTTTTTGTTTTTGTTTTTGTTTGTTTATACTAAAGATGTCATTGTAAGATAAATTATCGCGTAATCTGAAATTTTCAATTATTCGGTTGAAAAATTAATTATGTACGTTATTCTTAGTAGTATGTATGAGTCAATAAAAAATAATGATATATGTATATATTGAAGAATGTATACATTTAAAATAAGACCCTCTTTATAATACACATGCCACATCGCTACAACTGAAAGTAATGAACAGCGTACTGAATGCACAAAGACTTCTGCAACTCTACCAATTCAATCCAAGACTTAGAAATACATGGTACTTAATCGCTGCAGCTACGCTGAGTGTCGCAAACCAACCTCAAGAGATTCCAAAAATTTACCATTATGCTATGCTTCTGAGTAATCAAGATGCCAAGAAATATCGTGTTACGTTGGCATATAAAACTATTGAATTGATAATGCATGAGCAAACCCGATCTAAGGAACTTATAAATGAAATATATGAACATCCAACAGAATTACAACGTCAACTTACTACGAAATTTAGAGAAACTTTGTTAAAGACCGGTCCTTTGGCAGGTCTCCCACGGGCTATCAATGGATTACATCACCTTAAACAATATACACCAACGAAATTATTACCCCAGGTAACAGAAATTGACCCTTGGGAAGCATTAATGGGGAAACAGGATCCATGCCCCGAGTCTATGACGTTAAGGCGACAGATGAGGACAACAGAGGATGTAGAAATTATTCTACGGAGAGGGTTAGACCAATGGAATTCCATTTATAATAAAGTCAGCTCAAGAGTTATCAATGATTTAAATGGATCATATCCTGATTTATGGTATTTTACCCTGTTGCATGTTTATGGGTCAATATTTTCATTTGATGATATACTGTCCAAACAAGAGACTAGTTTAGTTGTAATTTCATCTTTGGTGCCGCAAGATGTCAATCCGCAATTGAGAGGACATTTGAAAGGAGCGATGAACGTTGGATGTGATTTCGAGACAGTAGATGCAGTTCGAAGATTATCTATCTTGATTTCGCAATGGTGTGGAGTTGAGTGGAGAGACGGGGTTATTGGGCTAGGTGACCCAAAAAATTCAAAAACAAGGTTGAGGTAAATGAGTAAACAAGTAAATGCCATTTGAATTTGGTTATTTTTGTTAATATTCGAATAGGACAGGAGGCAGAAATGGTGTAAGTAATATAATAACATATGTATTTATATATGTATGCATATATGTACGATAATCTAATCTTGCATGAATATGAACAGCACTACTGGCGTATATGTGTGTGACTTAGTCAGGAGAATAAGCTACGATAAATGACGTTAATTTTGAATCATCGTTAGATATGCTAAGGGTATTTATAATTTTTCTGGATTTGATTTATTAGAATTAAATAATTCAAACTTCCACGATGATAGTAATTCCTTTGTAGATCCTAACAGTCCCGTTGTTGGACCATTTGCATCATTTTGATTTGAATTATACTTATCAATTTTGCATTGTTCATTAAATTCACTTGATAGGTAATTATTCATTTCAGAATCTTTACGCCCATAGAGTTGAGCCCACCAACGTATATTATTAAGGTCCGGTGATATCCAATCTATAATTTCATTATCCTCACTGCTTTCGATATCATTTTCATTTTTAGCTATCGCTAGAGGTTTATAATTTTTGTTTATGTAGAGAACTCTTTTGGATCTGAAATGATCCCAAACTGATCTTGTCTTCAAATTAGCATCATTTTCGATAAGTTCCCTTTCGCAGTTAAATAAAAAAGTACCATATTGGCATGAATATAAATGGTAAATTAATTTACGCAAGAAACGTTCATTAAATTCAAATTGGTTGGGATCCTGGTGAAGAAGCTGATAAACACAATCGATGAATTGTTGGAATATTGGTGACATATATTTAGTTGAATGGTTATTAGTGTTTGTCATGTTTGTAGTAGTATTGGAATTACTGCCAGTAAGTTTCTTTTTATTTTTGTGAGAAGAAAGATTTCTTCGCAGTGGTTCATCATCATCCTCTATGGAAATATCATAACAATCATCTTTGTTATTGTCCTTGCTTAATAAAGAAGAAGATATGTTTTTGGAATTAAAGAAATTATTATTAAACTGCAAATAGTTGGTCGTATTATCATGGAAATTTTCTGGAGAATTTAAATGACCACATCTCTCTGTAAATTTATGACCAAATGAAACCCAATCTTTCTCTATAAGAACCATGAACCCTTCAAAGGTTCTATAGTATGGGTCTATACATAGTTGGATTAAAGAACAAATCTGTGCAGTTCGATCCCAACCATCAGAACAATGGATTAAAAGATTCGATCCATTGAATATTATTGATTTTGTTAATTTATCAACATTAGATAATATTAATTTAATATGTTTTATCCAATCATGGAATTTATCTGATGGGCTAATAAAAATGCTAGATTTGAGAATGTCATTATCAACTAGGTAATTATCGACTAATGAATTTATGGTATTCGACATTATATGGATATTGTCTATTCCTAGGAAACTTTTTTTCGTTGTATTATTAAAATTATAATTACTCATCAATTCTGTACCACCACCTAACGCAATCTGTGCCAATGAGTTTGCTAATGGTCTTGCATCCACGATTATATTCTTGTTGGAAGTGCTAAAGATAATTGAGATTAAATTTTCATCTTGAATGGATCTTTTTTTGATTAATCCAGGTAACGGTTGTGAAGATCTTGTTATAGAACAGTTTTTACGTTTATAGTAGTATGTTAACGCTGGTATTCTTGATTTTGAACGATACTTTGATGCATGATTTAATAAGACATCAGATATCTTTCGTGGAATTATCAGTTTATTGGGGTAACTTGGTGCAAATTTATAATCTTTATTTATATTTGATATTTTCCATGGACAGTCGTTTGATGATAGGTTCAAGCCTTGTCTATTGAATTCATTCTGTAGTTGATAGATATTCCAACTCTTTGGGTTCTGGAGGCATGATTCGATTTCGTTTGGTTTGTATATGAATGCATATAATTGGTTGACTACATCTAGGATTGTTAGGTTATAGAGTGAATCGTAGACGTCATTTGATTGGACTTCATTGGCAAAATCGAGTGAAAAGACAGAGTAATCCTTGCCTATAATTTTAATGTTAATTATTGACCAAAAATCTTTCTCTTGATACCAATCCAATATAAGATTATTCTTTTGATTATTATGTGCTTTTGATAAATCTTTAAAATCTTTAAAGTTTGATATTAGGGCAGTACCGTTATTTTTGAATGCAGATGAAATCATTGGGTAAGGGAACCAGAATTCATTTTTTAATTGCATTGATGAGAATATCAGGTGATGAGTGGTTAGATGTAGAGTACCTAATGTGGATATTCCCTTTTTGTGTAGAATAACATCATCGACTTTTGTAATCTTTAGGTATTCCATAATAGGATGAAGTCGTGGTAGTGATGTTTATGTATTTATATGTGTACGTATATCGTAGTAATCATATGAGAACGTACTACAGTATGTGGAACTTGGGATAAGTATACTTTATTTTTTGCATGTGTTATTAATTATATATAGGTTTTTGTTGTTGATGTAGAGGTGTGTTTTTGACTGCATGATTAATTTTTTTAGTTTGACATAACAATAATAATAATAATAATAATAATAATAATAATAATAATAATACTAAATATAGAGTAATTGTATAGAAAGAGATAGAGAAGATAAATAAGAATTAGATAAACACCATACATACATAGGATAAAAATGGTATATAAAATAAAAATAATAATAAACTAAAGATAAGAATTAAGAAGTATGGTATCTTAATAGTAGAATAGAGTAATAAACTAAAGAAAAGAAAAGAAATAAAGTAACACCTTAAAAATAGTAAAATAGTAAAATAAAATAATAAAAATAATAAAAATAATAACTCCGAATATCAAACGCCAATAACCCTCTTTGTAACTTAATCACAAATACAAATTTTTTTCAATTCTAGTATGAACTTTCCTTCCTTGTAGCGCTGATCACTCAATTCGCTCTTTAAATATTTCCAGCCTATGAGGTTATTACACCAATGGCAATGAATATCGCATACTAAATAATCACCTGTAATCATTGATCTTGTTTCCATGGTTCCATTTACATAATTGATAACTTTTGACATGAGGTATGCATCACCTGTCTTCCCTCTATAATCCTTTGAGATGATTTGGTTTGAGGAAGAAAGATGATTTCTGCAGTTGCTACATCCAAAAGTGATGAACTTCTTCTTGTGTCTGTGATTTTTTTTTCTGTTCAGATAGTCGTAATCGTAGTTATAGCTATAGTCGTGGTCATGATCGTTTTCATGGTTGTGATAGACATTATAGTGGCGGGTGATTGGATCTAGAGTGTTATTTTCTGTGTATATATTTGAGATAATCCTTGCAGTTAGTAGGCTGTGAGTTGATAACAAGTCATTTTGATTGTTGTTGTTAGGTTTATCTGTTGGGGTTTCTATATATGAAGGTGAACGTAATCCCATTTTCCTCTTGTTCTATATTATCCCAGTGTGTTTGTGTGTAGGTTTAGTTGCTGTTTTATGTGGTTTATAAGTGTGTGGGTCCCTTGTATATATATATATAAACGGGTACCAGTAGAATAAGATACGAATGTGATAACGGTTGCTCACCAATGTCTCTATAAATGGATAGATCACATGTTTGACGTATAAGATTATAAGACGTTGATAAAATATTACAAGTCTGAGTACTAAATAGTAGAAGTGCGAATGCGAATGCGAATGGAGAGGGATGAAGCGATTATCTGGGATAGTTTGCCTTGAATAATTAAGGGAGTTCTACTATTTATAGTTAGAAGCAGCCAGTTTAGAGGTGTATAAGTCCATTCTTATAGATATATGAATGCTCTACCATCCTGCTTGTCACACACCCGTTTAAACATCTACCACCTCATCTACTCATACCTAACCTTCTTATCGATAACCATACAACTATCAATCCCCAACAACCAATATAGAGGTCCACACTCCAAACATTTCCTTTCTCTTCTCTTCTACTGTGAAATTGCCCCGTTGCCAATCACTTCACTCTGCTGGTGTCTTCCACACACCACAGCCACACCGCACACCCCTCCACCTCATCGCCTCCTTGGTATCTGTCCGGACTGTCCCTGGTAATATTGCTCTCCTAAAATCTGTCCGATATACCACCTGTCCGGACTCTGTCCGGACTCTCCCTGGTTCCTCATTCGCTTGCTCTTGCACTTAAAACACCTTGCTTCCTCCACCCACGCACACCATCTTCAAACCAGACATTTACACAGTAAAACAAAGACAAAAAAACAAAAACAAGACAGCTCAAATTGTTACCATTAAGTGCAAGAGTAAGAGACACTACACTATATAGGAATAAACAGACCCTGGACTCAATCTGTTCATATATAAGAAACACAAATAACAGAATCACAACATTGGTGACTATTGCTATGTAACTAATACAACTTTTAGTATCTATTTTTCACTATTATAAGATGAACTGTTACACTAATACCATCCAATGAGTGCTACAATTCATCCCAAATGGTATGGGTGTACATGAAAATTTTTTTCTTCCTTGGCTCCTCCTCTGGTGTGGAAGGAGGAGTCTCTGCTATTACTTGCCCAACCACTAACCCCATGCTTTACGGTACAATCCAATGACTATACCCACTCACAATCTCACTCCGTTATTGTCTAACTCTCTTCTCTATTCCAATTATTACTCACTTTCAAAATATACTACCTCTCGAGGCTCTTTTTACTTTATTTTTTTTCACTTCTGAAACTCTTGGAATTGATTGACTCATCTCTAACAACTCGTTAGTTCTTACGTCTTTATTGACTTGATGTCATTGAACAATTCCATCACAAACTATTCACACTAACTTGCTCGATGTATATTCTTTTCCAAACATCTCTATCTATATAAACGTAAAATAATATTTCATAACTTAGTAAGATTCTTCACATCCCTATTTTTATTTCTCTATTTATTTATCTCTTTCTTTATTTCTTTATTTCTTTATTTATTCAATTATTTAATGCTACTAAACAGACAAATCACCACAAACTATGACTTCAATCTATCAATCTACTCAACCAACTACGTCAACCTTCAATTCAACGAATTATAATCCGGATCTATTACAAGACATGAATACCGTCTTGATTGTCGGCTCAGGCGGTCTATCCATTGGTCAAGCTGGTGAGTTCGATTATTCAGGTTCACAGGCAATCAAAGCACTAAAGGAATCAAACATCACTACAATCCTAATCAATCCAAATATCGCAACTAACCAAACTTCACATTCTTTAGCTGACAAAATCTATTACCTACCTGTAACACCGGAATATATCACCTATATCATAGAAAGAGAAAGACCAAATGGTATACTATTGACTTTCGGGGGTCAGACTGCACTTAATTGTGGGATAGAATTAGATTCCTCGGGAATTCTAGCTCAATATAACGTCAAAGTATTAGGTACACCAATTAAGACATTGATTACATCTGAGGACAGAGACTTATTCGCTACAGCCTTAAAGGAAATCAATATCCCAATTGCTGAGTCATTCGCTTGTGAAACGCTAGAAGAAACCCTAACTGCTGCTGCAAAGATTAAGTACCCAGTCATCATCAGATCAGCCTATGCCCTGGGTGGTCTCGGTTCAGGCTTCGCTAATAACGAGGATGAATTAAGACAATTAGCTTCACAATCATTATCCCTAGTACCACAAATCCTAGTCGAAAAATCTTTGAAAGGTTGGAAAGAAATCGAATATGAAGTCGTCAGAGATAAAGCTAACAACTGTATCACTGTCTGTAATATGGAAAATTTCGATCCACTCGGTGTTCATACTGGTGACTCTATAGTTTTTGCCCCATCTCAAACGCTAACTGATGAGGAATACCACATGTTAAGGTCCGCAGCAATCAAAATCATTAGACAATTAGGAGTCATTGGGGAATGTAACGTCCAATACGCTTTGCAACCAGATGGTCTAGATTATAGAGTTATCGAGGTCAACGCCCGTCTCTCACGTTCCTCTGCATTAGCTTCAAAAGCTACAGGTTATCCATTGGCTTATACTGCTGCAAAGATCGCTCTAGGTTACACCCTGCCAGAATTACCAAACCCTATAACAAAGACTACTGTCGCCAACTTCGAACCCTCTCTAGATTACATCGTTGCAAAGATACCAAAATGGGATTTAGCAAAGTTTCAATATGTTGATAGATCAATTGGTTCGGCAATGAAATCAGTCGGAGAAGTAATGGCTATTGGAAGAAACTATGAAGAAGCTTTCCAAAAGGCTTTAAGACAGATCGACCCATCCTTATTAGGTTTCCAAAGTGGTTCACCAGATGAATTCCCAACTATCGAGGCTCTAGAGAATGCATTGGCAAATCCAACTGATAGAAGAGTCCTAGCAATTGGACATGCAATGATTGATAAGGACTACACAGTCGACAAGATTCATGATCTTACAAAGATAGATAAATGGTTCCTTTACAAATGTATGAATATCACAAACATGTATAAAGAATTAGCTAAAGTTACAACCTTACTACAATTGGATAAAGAACTACTTATAAAGTCGAAGAAACTGGGGTTCTCAGATAAACAGATTGCCAAATCGGTCTCTAAATCTTTGCAAATGGACGAATTTAGGATCAGAAACTTAAGAAAATCTTTTAACATTACCCCATTTGTAAAAAGAATCGACACTTTAGCCGCAGAATTCCCTGCAATGACAAACTATCTATACACCACTTACAACGCAACTAAAAATGATATAGAATTTAACGAAAATGGAATGCTTGTCCTAGGCTCGGGTGTCTACCGTATTGGATCCTCAGTGGAGTTCGATTGGTGTGCTGTTAATACCGCAAAGACTTTAAGAAACCAAGGAAAGAAGACAATAATGATTAATTACAATCCAGAGACTGTATCAACGGATTTCGATGAAGTCGATAGACTGTATTTTGAAGAATTATCTTACGAAAGAGTAATGGATATTTATGAACTAGAAAATTCAGAAGGTTGTATCATCTCAGTAGGTGGCCAACTACCACAAAATATCGCCTTAGATTTATATCAAAACGGTTGTAATATTTTGGGTACAAGCCCAGTTAATATCGATAAAGCAGAAAATAGACATAAATTCTCAACAATTTTAGACTCTATTAATGTTGATCAACCAGCATGGAGTGAATTGACCTCAATGGATGATGCTTATAAATTTGCGACAAATGTAGGTTTCCCTGTATTGATCCGTCCATCATACGTTCTATCTGGTGCTGCAATGAGTGTAGTTAATGATGAACAAGAATTAAAAGCTAAGCTAACTTTAGCTTCAGATATTTCACCAGACCACCCAGTAGTGATGTCTAAATTTATCGAAGGTGCTCAAGAAATTGATGTTGATTCTGTTGCTTATAATGGTAAAGTCTTAGTTCATGCGATTTCAGAACATATAGAAAATGCTGGTATTCATTCAGGTGACGCATCTTTAATTCTACCACCACAACATCTATCTGATTCAGTTAAGAGGCAATTAAAGGAAATTGCTGATAAGGTTGCTGAAGCTTGGCAAATAACGGGTCCATTCAATATGCAAATTATTAAGGATGGTGATAAGCCACTAAAAGTTATTGAATGTAATATTAGAGCCTCCAGATCTTTCCCTTTTGTTTCAAAAGTGCTTGGTGTTAACTTCATTGAAACCGCAGTGAAGGCATTCCTTGGTGGCGCTCAAGTTCCAGAACCATGTGATTTAATGATGGATAAGACCTATAATTATGTTGCTACTAAGGTTCCGCAATTTTCTTTCACAAGATTAGCAGGTGCCGATCCATACCTGGGTGTAGAGATGGCATCTACTGGTGAGGTTGCTGCTTTTGGTAAAGATGAATATGAAAGTTATTGGGCCGCTATACAAAGTACCATGAATTTTAAGGTTCCTATGCCACCATGTGGTATTTTATTTGGAGGTAATCTAAATAATGAATACTTAGGAAACGTGGCTAAAGAGATTGAATCTTTAGGATATAAATTCTACGTCACAAACGAAAAAACAAAAGCCTATTTAAATACGTTTATCCAAGAGAAGCAGAAGGTAGATATTAAAATAATTGAATTCCCAAGGAATGATAAGAGAAGATTACGTGAATTATTTCAACAATATGATATCAAAGCGGTCTTCAATTTGGCAGCTAAGAGAGCAGAAAATACTGATGATGTAGATTACGTCATGAGAAGAAATGCAATTGATTTCGGTATACCTCTATTTAATGAACCGCAGACTTCAGTGTTGTTTGCAAAAGTTTTGAAGAACAAAATTCCAGAAAAGATTAGGATTTTGAATTCAAAAGAAATTATTATCCCATCAGAAGTTCATTCCTGGGAGGAATTTGTTGGTTTCAAACCAATGTAGATGTAAATAATAGTGTATCTCTAGTTTTTATTTATTTGATTAAAAAATAATGTATAATATTAATGAATTCTTGTATTACTTTTTTGGAAAAAATACATGGTTTGGATTTTTTGTTTATATTTTGTTTAACATCTTTACTCTTATTTGTTAAAGAACAAGCGAATTATTTAAAATATTTCATTTATAACATATTCTATACAAGAAAATGCAAAATTTTATTTGACAAGAATATGCAATACAATAATTAGTTAAAAAATATTTTAGTATTATTAATAATCATATATTAAGTTTGTACCATAAATATTTGTAAAGAACTTATTTTAATACTATTCAACAAGTTTTATTAAGGTATCTGGTTAAAATTTCCCAATAAACTCACTGCGCCTTATGATAATTAATATATACAACTAGATATATCAACATATCTTTCTATCTAGTTATATATCAAATTCTTTCTTAAACCTCTTTTGAATGTGATCAATTATAAATTATTTTTAATTATACTCGTTGTTTTTCGTATAATAGATTCCAAAAATCGTTTTCAAAATACTGAAAATTTCAATTAAATGAAAAATTTTAAGTAAAATTCATTACATTTAAAATTATATAGGCAATACAAACAATCAACTTGAATACGAGTGTGGATTAACATTCATATATCTGTTAGTAGACCATGGATGAAGAGAATGACAATCCTTATGAAAACTTTTATCTAGAGAAATTGAATTCCAGGAATGAAACCAATACCTCAATACAAAATTTACAGAAAGAACAAATTGAACAAATTTATTATAGAAGTTTGCAACAAAACTTTCCAAAACTAAAACCTATAAACCCAAGTAATCTACCAAATGAAATATTAAGGAAAAGGACTTTAAATGAAGATTCACAACAACAATCAAGTGATTCCAATGAGGATGAAAAAAATCAGCTTAAACGGAAAAGATAGACACGTATTATATATATTTAACTTATAAGGAGAATGCATGATAATTTATTTATTTCTTTTCATCAAGCTACTAAACTTTTAGTGGATAACTATCCAAATTGACATGATCAAAATCCAGTACATCCACTAAGTGTGATAAAATAACTACGATGTTCATAGGTATGAAACCATCTATCAATCATTTTATTCAAACCGTCAGTTATTCCTTTCATATTTAAAGGCACATCTCTTGGACCAATATATTCTAAATCACTGATTTTATGTGGAAGTTTAATTTTCTTAATAAATATTTCCAACCCTGCAGCTGAATAAAATGGTGGTACCATCGGAATGTAATCCTGATTATGAACGACTCTGAAATAACCGTGATCAAGGTTTAATTCTCCGGTTTCAATTATTTCTTCATGAATTTCCTTTGTTTCAAATAGGTCATCAACCCATTCTTTCATTTCTTCGTTAAATATTCTTGGTGGTGCATAAGTTAGAACCAAAGGTGTATATCCTCTAATTCTTAGCTCAATTCCTGCAATAATTGCTAATGCAGCACCTAATGAATGACCGACTGTTACGACACTATAATCGGGATATTTTCTTAGGATATCTTCCATCTTGGTTAAGAAGTCTTTACTCAAAGTTTTTGTAAACACACTGAAACCTCTATGAATTTTGCAACCTTTACATTCTTTAATCTTGCCTTCCTCAATTAACCGTCTATAATCATTTTGACAAACAGGTGTGTAATCTATTGGTACTATAGTAAAGTCACTGAACCAATCCTGCACTGTAGTTGAACTTCTGAAAGCCATTATTATAACTTCCCTTCCATGGTCAACTAAAACATAACCTGTCCCAAGCTCACCTTTCTCTGCCTCCAAGACTAATTCGATAATAGAATCAGAGACTGTTGGGTTTTCTTCTTTATCATGACAAAATTTAATGTGATCTGGACAATTTCCATTCTCTAAAGTGTCCCCAGCAATTAAATTATAGGGAGTAATGCAACTTGTTAAGGCACATGCTTTACTAAAATATACCAATCTTTCATAATCAGCCGAAGAGATAATTGATTCTTCTGTATATTCGCATGAATCTTTGATCTCCGAGTTACTATCTTTTGAAACTTGCTTTACCTGACTAACCACTCCTTGAACAGAGGTTAATCCTACGATTAATAATTTTAATGACTTTAAAAAGGACACCATTTGCACAACCGACTGAAATTTCCAATTTTAAATTTCTTATTGAAGTTAAAAAATAGTTCTATATAAGTTATTAAAGTAGGTTGAAACTAATGGGAAAGGAAGGTAATATATCCAAGCCTTTTACTTTAATCTTTTTATATTACTGGCATTATTTTTTTGAACTTATTCTGACACAAAAAATACATAATAGAAAAATAACATATATCAACTTGGTAATACCAGTTATAGTTAGTAATAGACACAATATAGATATATTCTTTAATCTACCCAAGTAAAAATTTCTATAAAAACGTTACACAATGTGGCTATTGCCCATAATCCACACATAATAAATCCAATTCGTTTTCTATTATGATTAATCCATGGCTCTAAAGTTTTAGAACCTCCAAAAAGTACAATCATAAATAGAATTTGAACCATAATAACTGCACAGGATATGATAAATTTATAATTATAAGAGGAATCATCATTTACTTCTTGCAACTTTGTAACTCTTAAAAACCACCAATCATTTGGGTCACCATGAATAAATACCATGGCTATGAACCCACTAAAACCAATTCCAATCATTGAATTTAACATAACACCTCCAAGGCATGAGGTACAAGAAATTACAAAAAATTTTGTTGCGATAGTTTGAATATGTTCAAAATCATCTTGGTGCGGTACCTTAAGATAAAACCTACACATAGCTAT
Organism: Jamesozyma piceae; assembly: GCA_030674245.1. Classification (NCBI taxonomy): domain Eukaryota; kingdom Fungi; phylum Ascomycota; class Saccharomycetes; order Saccharomycetales; family Saccharomycetaceae; genus Jamesozyma; species Jamesozyma piceae. Next base: position 50,270 of record JAJLYB010000038.1, on the reverse strand, counting down.
ATTCGAAATTAAATCACTTATGGAGTTACCCCATGCGAAAATAGTTAGACCAAGTATAGCTTTTGAGACCCCCAGTATTACTTGATACAATTCCATCATTTCAATTAATGAGTTAGCGATTAAGGAAATATAAAGAATAGAATTTATAATTCCTATTGATAGAAATATTAACCGAATAACATTGTATAGTTTATCTAATTTTCTTCGTCTTATATTTTTCTCTTCTGCCTCAATAGAAAATCTTGAAGTTGATTGTAATAAGGAAAATTTATTTATTGACATGATCGTTCTATAAAATATTGCCAATATGATAATCATGGAAATAGAGGTAACAATTGGAAATAGCAATGCATAGTAAGGGAAAGATTTCTCTAATATACACGATACTATTGTCAATGTAATGGCTGGGCATATCACGCTCTGAAGTAATAATAAGAGCAGGTTTAAATTGGATATACTATATTTTGTAGAAATTTTATCATATTTTAAGAATTCTATTGGCGTGGGGCATGAAATTTGTAGAATTACCACAAACGGGATAGTAGAAATGGAAAGTATTAGTCCTAGTATTGATTTTTGTTTATAATTTACAAGATGTGGTATAAAAATCTTGATTGCTAAGCTTTTAAGTTTCTTGTTTCCTGTGAGAATTGTAGGAACATCAATAAAAGGTGAGATAATCTCATCCAAATTTTGTATATCTTCCGGGTTATCCAAATACGGTTCAAAAGTAGCTGGTGCACTCTTTGAAGGTCTAGGGGTTTCAAACTCTGAAATTGGAATATTCTTAGTAGGCTCAGTCGAGGGTCTTCCAGTGTTCCCTTCTAAAAAGTTAGGAGTAGTATCTTTTTGCATGCTAACCAATTCTGCTTTGTGGTCATCATCCTCAACCCCTGATACCGATTCCTCTAACAAAGCTAAAAAACTATCATAATCCATTGCATCTAGTAAACTTGGCTTAATACCTGTTCTTAGTTTTGAAGCAGATGATATATCTGTTGATAGATCTTCAGAATGTCCAAATTCATCATCTCTAAATGGATTTTCATTATTTATTACACCCTCCTGTACCCCCTGATCAACTTCATCCTCTAGATGAGGAGTTGATGACTTTTTGTTTGAGAATTTTATCACTATATAAGCCACGTAGATTGTTACCATTATCATACAGTTTAAAACGGTGACGCTATTTCTAATTGAAATATAGGCCATTAAAGACATGGCAATAGATGTAAAGGCTAGATCTTTTAATATGCTAATTCTTTGATATTTTGTAATTGCAATAGATGTTGTTGACATGATAATAAATATTGAACCTTCTACTACGCACAGTATGATACCACAAGCCCCTAATACTTCACCTACTGATAGTGCAGCAGTTGTAGAAGATAATGATGTTGTCCAACTCATAAAATTTGAAAATAAATCTGGTGCTGAATTACACCATGATAATAATACCGCCATAAATGCACCAGAACTAACGAAGTGGCTTTTGTGAGTATCTTTGTTGTCATCTGAGTCGGCTATTTTAGCCACGTTAGGACAAAGGTAATCAGATGCACACAAGCCTAGAAGTACAAAACACAACACTATATGGAATACACTTGTAATAATAAAGGTAATGGAAAGTGAAGCATTATCGTATAACAGTTTTGGATGTCCTAATTTATATAGCCATTCCATCATGATTACAATGAGTTTACTGCAAATCCTTTTTTAGCGTGGTACTTTCGTTTATCTTCAATGTTTTTTATGATAAAATATACAAAACTATCTATCGATATAATATATGACTCTTTTTAATTGATTTACATTCAACTCTCTATTTGCCGTTATATTTAACTTTAAGTTAATGATATTTCTTTGTGTGTACCCTAAATTATACTGTGTAAAATCGAGATTCTTTTTTTGGAAAATCACATACAAAAGTGCCTTTGCAGTCGAAAGATCGGTGTATAGTTGAACCACGAAAAAGAATATAGATACAGACATATAATCATCATGTGAATTGTTAAATAAATAAGTTAAGTAATTGAAAATATGTGATGTTGATTGATAGGCCAACAATAATACCAAAAATACCCTTTTTTCGTACAAAGTAATGTAAATAATGTCGTCAGGATATTTATATTTATTTATATCTAGATAAATAATGTTGAGAAAGAAATATATTAAAAGGAACTAATTCATATAGTTATATAATGTAGTAGTTTTAATTAACCTTGGTATTGTACTTTAGTAGTTGGATAAGATGGACCAACTTCTTGGATAGACAAAGCAGCTAACCATTGACCCATGTCAATACAAGTTTCTAATGGCTTATCATCAGTTAAACCAGCAACGAAACCAGCAGCGAAAGCGTCACCAGCACCGTTAGTATCAACAATCTCAGCCTTGTCTAGTGGCTTGACATTGAATGAGGTGGTACCTTTTGCGGAGGTAACAATAGTTGGTTCTAAACCGTGAGTGAAGATAACAGTCTTATCCTTTGAGTCACCGACAAGTTGCTTAGCAATAGATTGTAAATCTTCTTTATCACAAGTTAGGCCGAAGGATTCAGCATAAGAAGCAGCTTCAGATTCATTAGCAATAATATAAGTTGCGTATGGTAGAACTTGTTCTAGAGCAGACTTGAAAAATTGTGGAATAAATGGAGCACTTAGATTCAAGACAAATGGTTTACCTGTTTTTTTAGCATGCTCACCTAATTTAACAATAGCTTCAGGAGAGACTGTTAAGTGGAAGCCACCAATGTAAAATAATTTAGCCTTCTCAACTTGATCCCAATGCTTATCTAAATGCTCTGGTTTGAAATGATTTGCAGCACCTAGATCTGTAACTAAAGATCTGTCATGACCAGTAATTAAAGCAGCACACTTACCTGTACCAATGTCTTTTTGAACTTGATATAAGGAAACAACACCAGCAGCATCATTTTCAGCTAATAATTTGGCAGAGAACTTATCTTCACCGACTGAACCGAAATAACCGACTTGACCTTTGCCAAGGATATAAGCAGCACCTCTGGCGGTGTTTTGAGCAGCCCCACCTGCAACGTAGACGACGTCTTTAAAATCTAAGATTTCATCATAGATTGCCATCTTTGGGTCATTTGAAGTGGCATCGACAAGGATAGCATCGTTTGACTTTAAATCATGCTTAGCCAAGTATTCCGGTGTAACGGTAGCTTGGATATCTAATAGTGGATTACCTAAACAAATCAATCTTGGATGTTCTGACATTTTTAACCTGATACCTTCTGCTGTTGATCTATAATGGCGAATATTCCTTCCGATAGTGAATAACGGTCGATTAAGATGATTCCTCCTTTTGTTATAATCAGAATACGCATATGAGGAATTCCACTTTCTTGAAAAATTTCCAGTGCTGAGCATCGAGAAATTCACATGAGCGAGATGATTCTGTGGGTTGCATACCGTACACCGTGATATTGATCTGAACATTTTTGGTATGAGGTATGGGTTTCGCACTCTAATAGCAGTTGTTGTTGAGGGGGTGGGCTGTTAGAAATTAATGGCTAATGCTGGTTCATTAATTATTCTAGTGGGGGTTGCTAAACCTGTTTATTACTGTTATTTTTAATTTAGTAGCCTGGATACCAGAGTATGGAGATCGTTATTTCTTCAACTTAAGGGAAAAATGTTGAACCAATCTTAATTTGTGGGGGTCTCTCTCTCTGTGTTACGCCTGTGTTCTGAATATGATGTACTCTTCCTTTAAAAAATAGGAACTCAACGGATTAGACACTTTTCGTATACAGAATGGTGCATGTTATGGATAGTTAGACGTAGTTACTTAATAGAAGTGCTATGCGTAAGGGTTGTTTCCTTCCATTAGGTGCTTTACCACCGTATAGACATTCAACAACAAGGTTCCCAGGGACAATTCCCTTAACAACTAGCAAAATAGTGCAGCAAGAGAGTCGGAGATTATTTAATCTCGACGGGCCCGTCACTGCAGTTTGTGCCACGGTTTGTTCTATTTCTTCGCGAGAAAAAAAACCAAAAACAAACAAAAGCAAATCTGTTGAACAAATCGATAAAAGCAATACAAAACTCGAAGAACAAAGAGGGAAAAAGAAATAACCGGTGCCAGGTTTATATAAAGTTTTATTTTATAATCAATATTAGATTCCAGGAAGAGGTGCCAATTTATAACTGTATATATATATATATATATATATACCTGTTCCTTCCTCTTATGATCTGAAGTAAATCTATATAGGAAATATCGACAAAAACGATACTTGCAAGGCCTGCTTCCATAATATGTTTGAAAACAAGACTGACCCATTATTACAATATTCATGGTTTCCACAATCGGATAACCTGTACCTCTCGCATCTCCATGAGATTGTATATTCATTTCTCTTCTATTTAATCCTAGCTAAGTTCATTGCACCTAAAATCAATGCGATCATCTTTCGCAAGACCTATACATCAATAACTAACAAGAAGACAAAGATCGATTTTGACATCCATACCGTCTCAATGGTTCAAGCCATCTTATCAATGTATATGCTATACCCTACTCTATTTATATCCATCAATGAAGACCTTACCACGTATCACGATGATCTATCAACTATGGTCGCAGCTTTAACCAGTGGTTATTTCATATGGGATCTTTCCATATGCACCCAGTACTATGACTTGTATGGGATGGAATTTTTAGCCCATGCAATGGCGTCGTTATATGTTATGTTAGTGACACTGAAACCACTATGCCAACCTTGGATCGGTAAATTTTTACTATTCGAAGCAAGCACACCATTTGTCAATATCAATTGGTACATTATGCAACTAAGCGCTGGAAATGGCGGTTCAAAAAAGGTCAAAGTACCTCTGGTGGTAAATGCCATCAATGGGCTTTTACTGCTGATTGTTTTTTTCTTAGTACGTATCGTTTGGGGTAACACAGCCAATTTCCTACTATTCAGACGCATGTGGAGTGCAAGAAACGAGTTGCCAAAGTATAGAACTACTATCTTGCTGGCATTGAATTTGATCTTAAATGGATTGAATGTTGTATGGTTTCAAAAGATGATGAAGATTGCAAAGAAATTGGCAAGTGGTGGAAGCAAACCAACTAGCAAGAAGAACTAAACTGAAAACTAGAACCACTTTTTTATCTTTTTATAGAATACATATATTACAGTTATAAACATTATAATAACGGATATTGTGTAACCGAATGCTTCATATATATAGTCAGATGGTTCGTTGAACGGTATATTATTACTGACACACCCAGGCATGTAGCTGGAATGTGAAACTTTTAAATTTCTTAATCGCTATTTTATTAAATAATCAATCAATCACCGTCCGGGACGCGTTATCCGGGTCTCTTTAGCAGCGTTTGTTAGTTAAGCAGCCCTGCTTGTTAGCTCAGCAACAACAAACAGGAACGCAAAAATTGTTAACACGACGAGGACACGAGGACACAAGGACACAGCGAACTCAAGCTTATTGAGGCCATTGGAATCTGATTTGGCTTACGGTGCAGGTGGAAATTACGTAAAATATGTAAATACAAAGAGAGAAAGAGAGGCATTAATGAGGACAATGACTGTTTGGTGTTGTTTTTATTCTACTTTATATTTTATATTCCTTGTTTTATCTATTTTTCTATATAAATAGTAGTTACACACATTTGCACAACCAGAGCACTACTTACTGTGTTATATATAGATTGCAAAAACAATTTCAACCAAGAATGACTGTATTTGAATCCCTGCAAACTTTGTTCGATAGCCCTGATATTCCATGGAAATCAATTGTTGTCGGCTTCTCTGTGAGTCAATTTGTCTTTGAAACATACTTATCCTATCGTCAATATAAAGTTCTATCCAAGAAGGTTTTACCACCTGTACTAGAAAATGAAATCGACAAGGAAACCTTTGAAAAATCAGAAGAATACTCAAAGGCAAAGATTAAGTTCTCTGTTGTATCAGATTTATACAACTTAGCTCAAAGAATCGCATTTGTTAAATTCGATCTCTTACCTCGTTTCTGGCATATGGGTTCCTCTTTGGCCTCTCTTTTACCATCAAGGTACAGAGCCATCTCCACTGTTGCACAAAGTTTATGGTTTTTACTAGTATTATCTAATATCTCAACTATAGTAGAGCTACCATTTTCATACTACAGCCATTTCGTTCTTGAAGAAAAATTTGGTTTCAACAAGACAACTGTTAAGATATGGATTACTGATATGATCAAGAGCACCCTATTAGGTGTCGTTATTGGTGGACCAGTACTATATGGGTTCCTAAAAATTTTTGAAATGTTTCAAACTAATTTCTTATGGTACATTTGTCTATTCATCTTGGTCGTTCAAATTCTAGCAATGACCATTATTCCTGTATTTATCATGCCTTTATTTAATAAATTCACTCCATTAGAGGACGGTGAATTAAAACAATCAATTGAAAAATTGGCAAAGAGTGTCGGTTTCCCATTAGACAAAATCTTCGTTATCGACGGTTCAAAGAGATCCTCTCATTCAAATGCCTACTTCACTGGATTACCATTTACAAGCAAACGTATTGTCTTATTTGATACTTTAGTAAACGGTAGCTCTGTTGATGAAATCACAGCTGTCCTAGCTCATGAAATTGGTCATTGGCAAAAGAACCATGTCTTAAACATGGTCATCTTCAGCCAATTACACACTTTTGCTATCTTTTCATTATTCACAAGTGTCTACCGTAATACCTCGTTTTACAACAGTTTTGGCTTTTTCATTAACCAAACTGTTTCACCACTAGCATCTAACACTCAAGTCATGACTGATACTTTCCCAATCATTATTGGGTTCATGTTTTTCAACGACCTATTAACACCATTAGAATGTGGTATGCAATTTGCAATGAGCTTATTATCAAGAATCCAAGAATATCAAGCTGATGCATACGCCAAGGGTCTAGGTTACACTAAAGATCTATGTCGTGCATTAATCGATCTTCAAATTAAGAATTTATCAACAATGAACGTTGATTCATTATATTCCAGCTATCATTATTCTCATCCAACCTTAGCTGAAAGATTGACTGCTTTGGGCTACGTCAGTGAAAAGAAAAAAGCATAGATATTTATGTATGCCTATCCACACACATATATATCTATATCCTTATATGCCTATGGCTTCATTATGAATAAATTAGCATACGAATATATTTTCTATATGTATATATAAAATTGTTTTCTGTATATTTAATATCATACTAGTCATAAAATACAAACACACATAATACTAATTCAACCAGAATGATAAAACAAATATGGAAAGTGTTAATAGTAAGCACTTTATACACTGATGCTTGCACTAGCCAGTTTCTACATTTCTTAGTAGTTAGTGAGCGGGTAACACCTACTTCAAAATTCTATTGCAAGAGGGAAAAAAAACTGTTCAAGGGAATACGCTGTTTTGCCACCGTCTTTAAAGAACTTTAGTGGTAGAACCATACTTAAGAGCAATTCTAAAATTTAAATCTACGACCAATAACCTGCCATTGATCTATATAACATTAAATATAAAACCATGACCTCTGATATGATGGATATTGATGCAAATGGCGACGGCTCTGCTGTTGTCAAGTACGCTGAGGAGAACGCAATGGATAGCATTATTCACACACTGAAGGAACTTTCAAAAGCCAGTACAACATTAGATTCACGCTATGTTTGGAAAGCTTTGAAAGATTTAAGTACTATCAGAAAATCTAGCTTAAATCAGGAAACTCTATCCGCTTTAGTTAGTATTCTATACCCTGATTCATCCAACTTTAAGAATTCTCTTTTGAAAGTTATTAATGATAAGCATAAGTCCAGTGTCCTCAATGCAAACGAAATCAGATCAAGTTATCCGGCTGCATTTTATGAAGTTGACACTGTGAAAAAAACTATCGAAGTTGCTGTTGAATTAAACAGCTTTGTACATTTATTAGTTCAAGTATATCTACTAGACAATGGAAAATTAAATGAATTAGAGTCATTCAATAAAAAAATTATTATTCCAAAAATTTTAGCATTCTATAACCAACGTTCTTTAGATTTAATAAACGCAAAGCATTGGTTTTATGTTGTGATTTGTGATGAAGCTTTAGGTAACAAGGCAAACGTAGGAATTCGTTCTGAAATGATTAAGTTTTTAAAGACCGCATCTTTAAAGCATGATAATGAAACTAGAGCAATGCTGATTAACTTAATTTTAAGAAATTTCTTATCCGATGGTGAAGTTGACTCCGCATCCGATTTTGTTACTAAAGTTGATTTCCCAACAACTAATGTTTCAAGTCCCTTAGAGGCACGTTATTATTTCTATTTATCAAAAATTAACGCAATTCAATTAGATTATTCCACAGCAAATGAATATATTATTGCTGCAATTAGAAAAGCTCCCCACAATTCAAAGAGTTTAGGTTTCTTACAACAAGCTAATAAACTACACTGTGTTATTCAATTATTAATGGGTGACATTCCTGAACTTTCCTTTTTCCATCAACATGATATGCAAACTTCTCTCTACCCATATTATCATTTAACAAATACGGTTAAATTAGGTGATTTGAAAAAATTCACATCGATAATAACAAAGTTTAAACAACAATTAATTAACGATGGTAACTATCAATTATGTGTCAGGTTGAGGTCAAATGTCATTAAGACAGGTATTAGAATTATATCTTTAACATACAAAAGAATTTCATTAAAGGATATATGCTTAAAACTACGTCTTGATTCTGAACAGGCTGTTGAATACATGGTTTCAAGGTCAATTAGGGATGGTGTTATTGAAGCAAATATAAATCATGAAAAGGGCTACATTGAAACTTCAGAATTATTAAATATTTACGATACAGAAGATCCACAAAGAGTGTTTGATGAAAGAATCAAATTCGTTAATCAATTACACGATGAATCAGTTATAGCAATGAGATATCCAGAGGACAAAAAAAAGGAAAAGATTCCAAATCAACCTGAAGATATTGCAATTGACGATTTATTAGATGAACTTTCAGATTTTTCAGATATCGATGATCTTGGTTTCTTGTAGAGAAGGGGACTTAATCATGCAAAAAGTATTCAAGAATTCAAGAAAAATTCAGCCTGTGATAACAATCATTTAATGCTTTGTATCATGACGGTATATTATTAAACATCTAGAATATATAATATATATATTTACAATATTAATTAAAACGTATAAGCAGCCATAATAGATATAAATGGTAGTGAATGGTAGTGAATGGAAATGAATGTATATTTTATTTATGCTAGGTATTTAATATATACAATTATGGTAAAACATGCTTGTTTATGTATTGACACTTGCTTAAAGAACACCCAAGGAAGACTAACCAACTATAGATATTCTAATCTTTATTCTCATCTTTATTTTCTTTTTCAGTTTTAACCCCTTCTGATTTTCCACTACGAGTTATCTTTTCAGTAATAATTTCTTCTTCAATTTCTATACTTGCAGTAACAAAATTATCAGGTTCTGTAATCTCATCATCGTTAATAAACCTAGTTCTTAACCTATAATCTTCTTCTTTTTCTTCCCTCAAAGAATTATAGATGATAAAGTTTATCCAAACTTCACAGAATGAGTAAATGAAAACTGAATTGTTGTGCATATAAAGGTTGGATTCCCATAAATATGAAACGCTTGTTATAACAAAATAAGCCAATAATCTTACAGGAACGATGGAATAGAAATACATTTTATTATTTTCCAGCAATGGGATTAAATCCATTAAAGCTAATAAAATGAACAATATACCAAATGTACCTAATTGTGCACTGTATTTTGGAATGACTAATTGTGGTAAGTTCATCGCTTGAGTTAGGACTAGGAAGTATGAGTTACCCAATATAGATTCAACATTCTTGAAACAGAAAAATGAAATGGTTAAGAGAAATCCAATTCTGAACAATAAGACATTAACAGATGATAAGGTACCCATTTTGTATATATATTTGTCTTTATCACTAATATTTTAAACAGTATCTCTATATTTTCAATAGTGTATTAAGTATTGATCTCTTCCATTTATTATAGGAACGTCCGTGCTTGATTCAAATATTTTCGCCACCGGTTCAAACCGCTTCCGTTTGGCGCTAGTAACGATAAAAAATACTTAAGAATAGTGAACGAAATGCGATGAGCAACCAGTTCGTTAAGAATCAATAAACTAGAATGGGAAAGTAGTTAATTTAGTAGGAAAAGAAATTAATAATTAGTTTGTCGTAATACAGAATACTTGCTTATTCAGCTTACTTATAGTAACTATAAATATGCTATAAAGTCATTATAGATTTGAGAGGTACTGGAATTATGTAGATTTTATTAATTTCAATAAATCTTATCTAATTTATTCCCTGCCATCTTTAAAATTTCATGAATTTCATCCAGATCTTTTACAAGATATAATTCATCGGTTTGGAAATTTGTAAGTTCCTTTCCACCATCTTTACCAGGATTTTCAATAAGCCTCAAATAATCTGTTAAACATAAAAGTTCAAATTTTGTCAACTCCGTCGACTTGTTGTGATCTTCCTGGTTTTTATGGTGAATTATCCTGTTCCAATCATCAATGGTTTGGATACTCCGTACCTTTCTTTTCTTTCGTGGTCTTTCAGTATAACTGATATTTCTTGAAAGGCGCAAGACAAATGCAAAGGAACATATTGTTTTACAATTACTGCAAAAGATTTCTTCACCTTCATCATCGCTATCTGAATCTTCTTCACTCTCTTTTTCTTTTTTGATGTTCGTTTCTTCACCTTCTTTTGCCAAGTGATCAATTAAAATGGGCCCTGCATTTAACAAAAATTTGATCCTTTCAACTGATTTTAATTCTGCATTGTAAAATTTCAATAAATGAGAGTAAGCAAACCTAACTGTTGACTCATCTTTTGAAATAATATCATCACCTTTTAAATAATTCTGCAAAACTGAAATCAATAATTTAAACATATCAAAGACGCATTGCTTGCTAGTAGATTTATACTCATCGATAGCCTGAATACCAAATGGCAACCAAAAATTTGTTGTAAAATTTACTGCCTCATTTAAATTATAACCACAATTAAACCCAGCATGATAACATTTAGGAAATGTTATTATATATTCGTTTGGGTATTGTACTGCCTTGTAGCAAGAAATATCATAACCTGATGATAATATATCGTACGGGGAAACCAAGCTGACCAATTGATGCATTAAATCTGGTTGCCGTATAAATAAATCTGGTGTTAATTTGGATAAATATTTTTGAAAATTTTCACAACTAGAATTCGGTATACTATACCAAACTTTGGGAGCACCTTCATGCTGATAATTAGCACTTAAAGTGTGCTGGTCCTCCATATGCCAACAAAATGTTGAGAATTTCGAACCCACATATATCCAAGGAATTGTCATACCGGATATGGAATCACTAAACAATGGTAATAAGGAACCTTTAGCATTTGGTAAATTCATTAAATTCATAGAATGTTTTATATAGTAGTCATAATCGCTAATATTTTTAGGCAATTTATTATCTGCAGAAGGCCTGTATGATGAAGTTGGAAATCCTGTCACTTGGCCTGGCTTAGTGTTATGAATATCTGCCCCGTATCTGACAATTTTTTTACCATCAATGTTATTCACATGAGTCCAAAACTCTTGTTCTAATTGCTTAACGGCTTTTTCATTATTTATTGAGGAATTATTTTCATTTTCAAAATCTGTCAATGAATAATCTTTAGTGTCCATCTTAAAACCATAGTAACCATTTCCAATAATACAATTTTTACAGATCCATTCAGAATAATTGCCATTTTCTGCTTGTAAAGTTTCTTTCATTTTCCTCTTGATACATTCCAGGTGAAAATGTTTATCACAGGACGTACAGGTAATATTAGGGTCTTCCGAAATGGTAGAGTTATGGTTATGACAAATTAGGCATTCATTTTCTTCGTCTTCATCACTGCTTTGTTCCTCAGAGGATGATTCATTATCACTCAGCAGTGATTTTGGATAATCATCTGAATACAGAGACAAATTCTTGTTTGCCTTGTATTGATTATATAGGAAGTCATAGTACTCTTTAATAAATTTGTTAAAGATAGTTTTCAAAGAATTTAATGATTGGTTGGGGAACAGTTTCAATAGATATTTCCATAATTTTATATTTGTTCCAATATCATTTATACTGGGCATAGAATATGCGACGTTTGTGATATCCGGGTTAAAGAAATTTATTATTTGAATATATATATCATAGAGGTACAATTTTTCTGTCGTATCAGTAGCGTTATTACTTTGATCGATTTTTGCTACCGTGATATATGGTTTCTTGAATTTTGAATGGTGTTTAGATTTATTTTTCAAATTATTAAAGTTATTCAATTGTTTAATAAAAAATAGACGAGATCTATTTAATAAATTCAATAAACCTAAATTTTGTAATCTTACATTGAAGATGAAGTTTTCCTTATCCAAGGATAATGGCGGGTTGAACGAACCCGGTGGAATTAATTTAACCATTCCATATCTATTACCTAATCTTTGTATCTTTGGATGAGACAAATAGTCTACGGGATCCATAAATTCATCCTCTGATGGTCTAAGTGTTGGAATCTCTTGCATACTTTCAGATATAGAATAGGTATTATTAGCAATTAATGGTGGTTATATGGCACGCACCTAAATGAAGTTACAATAAAAAGCAGACGGGCGATAGCCAATGTAGAGTAGCAGGTATAGTAAAGCTATATGATATGATTTATAGGTAATAAGTTGACTTTTTAAAGATACACAAATTTGTTAACATGAAGCAGAAAAAGTAGTTCTTCTGTAGTTTTAAATACACTCGACGAGACAGGCAAGTCTTTGTCTTGTTAGGGTTGATGTATTTCTACTTTTTCACCGCTCCTAATCCTTGTTTTCCTAATTTTGTCATATGAGCAGAGGGGACATACGAGAGCCATTTTACAAATTACAAACTGCACTGTTGATCAAAAACAATGCTTATATATTTTTATATGTTTATGTAATATTTTTTGACCCCTTTTCAGCATTTAATAAATGAGTATATTATTGTTTCCTCTCTGTTGTGCATTCAATTGGCACGAAATTATTACAAAGCGAAGAGCTTTGACTTCAAGAGTAGAAACACATATAAGTTTCTTGAAGTTCTATCTCTTGAACAAACGTCCTTCTATACAACCCAAACTGAATTTCATTGTGGATGCAGCTTAAATAATCTCTTCCATTCCGGAAGTTAGTTTTTCATTTTTGTTTTGCAAGCCATGCAGTCATACCTCTAAGTTGAAAAAAATTAAAAAGGAGATTTTTCCCAGGTATGAACAACTATATTAAGACAAATACCCCTGTGCGGTGGGTGGTGTGATTATAACATTGTACATACCTAAACCATTCAGACCTGGTTTTATGCCTCTTGTCCATGTTTCCTCAATGGTCCATTGTTTTCCTTTCCATTCATCAGTGCCTTTTTCACAGTCACATTTAAGGGGGGGTCGGGTCCGCCCGTGGAAAAAAAGCACACCTTCTCCTTGGCGGCTAATGGAAGAACCACAGGAAGCGGGGTGGCAAAAATAATAGAAATCAAGTGAAGAAAAATAATTTCCACAAAAACCACAGTACCGGGTAACATTAATAAAGGCGGGTAACAGTACCGGGTAACATACAATCCACGTGATACACCCATTCACCGCAGCTGACCCATCTGACCAATCAGATTACACAAATATTTATCCATTTTTCCCACCAAATTCCTTGTCGCTGCTCATTCTGTTGATATTCCACCCCCCCCTTCCCCTTCCCCTTTGTTTGCAAGAAACCCACTATACGGTTTACCACTACTATGATCAACCAATCAACCAATTGACTGGAAACCAACCAGAAGTCGAGAAATTCTACTGTGTAATTCTACTGCGTTTACTAAATAATTTACACAACTTTCCATTATTTATATTTAACAGATTAATTATTCTCAATTACTTTCTAATTCCTATTCCTACCTCCTATATATCCTCTTTTTAGTAAGACTCTCTTTCTTTTTTGATATATTAACGAATAAGACAAGGTTAAATTTAATATCTATAGAAGGATACTATCAATTGAATTATTTTATCTGTTTTTATATTATCACAAGGGATTATTATAGTTCAAGGGTACTTAAAGACAAGTTAAATCAAAATCAAAAAATCAAAATCATAAAAAATTATAGAATACTAATTCTTCTTTTATTATTTTGAAAATCAGAATCATATTAGCGTAATATATTAATTGTGCTACTATATATCCATCTTTTTATTCACTATTATTTTTAATTATCAAAAAAAAGCAATATATCGTAATTGAAAAAATGGTTTTACCAAGACTTTACACTGCTACATCAAGATTAGCTACAAACTATGCTAGATCTTCTACTCTAAGAAGATCAATGGCTACTGCTGCTACTACTCAATTATCCGGTAAAGTTAAGGCTGTTATCGGTGCCATTGTTGATGTCCAATTCGAACAATCAAACTTGCCAGCTATCTTAAACGCTTTAGAGATTGATGGTCCAGATGGTAAATTAGTCCTAGAAGTTGCCCAACATTTAGGTGAAAACACCGTTAGAACTATTGCTATGGACGGTACCGAAGGTTTAGTCCGTGGTGAGAAAGTCACAGACACTGGCTCTCCGATTACCGTCCCAGTTGGTAGAGAAACTTTAGGTAGAATTATCAACGTCATCGGTGAACCAATTGATGAAAGAGGTCCAATTCAATCTAAATTGAGAAAACCAATTCATGCCGAACCTCCAACGTTTGCTGAACAATCTACAGCTGCTGAAGTTTTGGAAACCGGTATTAAGGTTGTCGATTTATTGGCTCCTTACGCCAGAGGTGGTAAGATTGGTTTATTCGGTGGTGCTGGTGTCGGTAAGACAGTTTTCATCCAAGAATTGATTAATAACATTGCCAAGGCCCATGGTGGTTTCTCAGTCTTTACCGGTGTCGGTGAAAGAACCAGAGAAGGTAACGATCTTTACCGTGAAATGAGAGAAACCGGTGTCATTAACTTAGAAGGTGATTCCAAGGTCGCTTTAGTCTTTGGCCAAATGAACGAACCACCAGGAGCTAGAGCTAGAGTTGCTTTAACTGGTTTAACTATCGCAGAATACTTCAGAGATGAAGAAGGTCAAGATGTCTTGTTATTCATTGATAACATTTTCAGATTTACCCAAGCTGGTTCAGAAGTCTCTGCCTTGTTGGGTCGTATCCCATCTGCCGTCGGTTATCAACCAACTCTAGCCACCGATATGGGTTTGTTACAAGAAAGAATCACAACTACAAAGAAAGGTTCTGTCACATCTGTCCAAGCTGTCTACGTCCCAGCCGATGATTTAACAGATCCTGCCCCAGCTACTACTTTCGCACATTTAGATGCTACTACTGTCTTGTCCAGAGGTATCTCAGAATTAGGTATTTACCCAGCTGTCGATCCTTTAGATTCTAAGTCAAGATTATTAGATGCAGCTGTTGTTGGTCAAGAACATTATGACATTGCTTCTAAGGTTCAAGAAACTTTACAAACTTACAAATCCTTACAAGATATTATTGCTATTTTAGGTATGGATGAATTATCTGAACAAGATAAATTAACCGTCGAAAGAGCAAGAAAGATCCAAAGATTCTTATCCCAACCATTCGCTGTCGCTGAAGTTTTCACCGGTATTCCAGGTAAGTTGGTCAGATTAAAGGACACTATTTCTTCTTTCAAGGCTGTCTTAGAAGGTAAGTACGATGATATTCCAGAAAACGCTTTCTATATGGTTGGTGGTATCGAAGATGTTGTTGCCAAGGCTGAAAAATTAGCTGCTGAAGCAAAATAAACGTAAATATAATTAGATCTTTTTTACAACTTTATTATTATTATTATTCTTATAACGATCATATCATCAATACAATAAAATAAATTTTCAATATAACCAAATTCTGGGGGAAAATCAACAAAGTAAGTAAGTAAGTAAATAAACCATGTACTTTTTCAAGTAGTAATACATGAATATATATGCATCTGATGCAAATACATGTGTAGGTATGGATAAATTTACAATATCTTATTATTTCTTTGCTCTTTTATTACGTAGTATTCTAGTTTCTTGAGGTTTCCATACACTCTATTAATTGTATAGAGGTTCCATATTGTTTTGCTGTATGAAAATTTGCCCGTAATGGCTGGCACAATGCGAAAGCTTAATTTCCCTGTGTCTGGGGCTATTAGTAATTTTAAAAGGGTAGTATGACACACCTTCAAAGGAATACACCGTCAAATATGGAGATATGAAAATAGAAGTTAATAGAAAATAACACCATAACCTTGTGTATACACACCTTTACTATAATCCAACCCACCCTTTGCATTTTACACAACAGTTAGTAAAGCATCGTTCAACAAACAACACATACTGATATAAAGTGAACATGCTTCAGAACCTTCTATGCATAACCACGAAACACACACCTATCTCTCTATGCCCTCCAGTATTGTTGATTACGAGAAGATCATTTGTGAACACGATGAGAAGCACTCAACAACACCTAGCTGATGGTATATTTAAATATAATCTCTCAAACGATAAAGCATACATTAAAGTCCGAGGACCAGATACGGTAAGTTTTTTGAATGGACTAGTAACTACAAAATTAAAGAAACATTTCGTAAAGAAGAATCTGACAACGATATCAACTAATTCGACTTCCAATACTTTAGCTAATGATAATGATTATCAAATCAAAGATTTTGACATATCAAGAGGGAGCTGGGGTCTTTTTAATGAGAAAAGTAGCAATGGAGAATATATCTCTAGATTTGGTCAATACACAGGGTTCTTAAATGGAAAAGGGAAACTAGTTACAGATTCAATTATCTATCCATCTCCATTAACATTATGCACGGGAATCAAATACCCAGAATATCTACTAGAATTTGATGAGGATGGAATCGTTGATCGGATGTTTAATTCCTTAGAAACACATAAGCTATTAAGCAGAGTCAAGATAGAGAAGTTAGAAAGGGAGAAGATAAAAACATGGGATGTATTAATCCAATTTCCGAACATTCCAATTGATGAAGAAAATCCATGGTTAGATAATATCTTGACACCAGTAACGTTGATGAAAACACCAGATGATGCTGCAAATTTTGCAAATAATGTCATCAATGCCTTATTCAGTGGATCAGAAGGGGCTATAATAGGTTTGTATATCGAGAATAGAACGAACCAATTATTACAACATGACGGTTCTGCCCCTTTGCTGTTTAGAATCTTAACCGACGACACAGTTGAAGATATTTCTAAGATTTTTAACCAGAGTGCCTTCCCTTTCAAGTTTGAAACGGGTAATGTAAGTGAAAAATTCTTTAGAAAAGTCAGATTAGGTTATGGTCTTGTAGATGGATCAAGAGATGTCAAACCGGAGACAATATTACCACTGGAATTAAACTTTGATTATTTCCCTAATGCAGTGAGCTCTAATAAAGGATGCTACGTAGGCCAAGAATTAACTGCGAGAACATTTTCAACAGGGATATTAAGGAAAAGACTAGTTCCTGTAAAATTAACAAATACTGCAATATTAAATAGTATTCTAAAAAAAGATTCTGAAAATTACAAATATCTCAAAGTGCAAGTAAAATCCAACGGAGTTGAAAAGGAAACAGAGGGCGAAGATAATACCATAATAAGCTCAACATCTAACCCATTTGGAGTGACAAGCAAGCCAATGAGAAAACGGAAACGACCAATTGGATCCTTAATTTCATTTGAAGATGATGTTGGTGTCGTTATGCTAAGAACTGAGTACTTTCTAAAAGCTTTCCAAAAATCTGCGAGTGAAACTAAGAATAGTAACGATAATTTTTATATCGAAATTGAGACATCCAATGGAATAGAGATGGTTAGTATCCAACCACAACTTCCGATTTGGTTTGATACTTGGCTAACAGAGAACAAAGAACATCCAGTATAAATTTTATTTTGACCAAGGGTGAAATGAACAATAAAGAAAAACTTCACAGTATAAAATCTAAGTGCAACTTTTGAAACTTCTTGTACATAATAAATATAAGATTGCTAATACTTTCGATACTACCTAGCCTCTCGTTCGTACCCACAATGTAATTTGAAATATGCTACTACAATAACGTACCACAATTTTAGATAAAAATTATCAAAAGTAGTTTTTGACTGAATCAATACAACCCATACATACAAACATCTGTACACCAATAAAATAAACAAAAAAAATTAAAAACAAAAAAAGACACCCAAATTTTATCTCACTCCCAAAAAGGAAATAAATTTGTTTCCAACCATTGTTTTAGGCGAGATATCGCTTCCTCCTTTAATTTGTTTCTTACTAGTTCGACAGTATTGTCTGGCCTGCTCCTTCTAGGTATTACTACCAAATTTCTTTCTACAGCCAAACAATTTCCGTCCAGCATCTCTTGGTTTACAACAACGCACGCAAGAGACTCTCTTTGGAGATACTAAGGACCTTTTGCCCAATGGAATTTTCATGCGTAACCGAAGCCTAGATTGATTCTTGTTATGGAACAGATGCTGAAACTATCTATCTTTTAAAAATTTACAAGTAATATTTAATTATTCAATCTTGTCTTAAAGTACTTTTAATTAATTTTAAGACATTTCACTAAAAGAAGTAAATAGAACACATCATATACACAAGATCCACCACAAGATGTCTGACGTTGAAACTCCAGTTGAAGTCCAAGAAGATTTTGAAGTTGTTGAAGAATTCACTCCAGTTGTTTTAGCTACTCCAATCCCAGAAGAAGTTCAAAGAGCTCAAACTGAAATCAAATTATTCAACAAATGGTCTTTTGAAGATGTTGAAATTAGAGATCCATCTTTAGTTGACTACATTCAAATTAGACAACCAATCTTTGTTGCCCACACTGCTGGTCGTTACGCTAACAAGAGATTTAGAAAGGCTCAATGTCCAATCATTGAAAGATTAACTAACTCTTTGATGATGAACGGTAGAAACAACGGTAAGAAATTAAAGGCTGTTAGAATTGTCAAGCACACTTTAGACATCATTAACGTCTTAACTGACTCTAACCCATTACAAGTTGTTGTTGATGCTATTATTAACTCTGGCCCAAGAGAAGATACCACCAGAGTTGGTGGTGGTGGTGCTGCTAGAAGACAAGCTGTCGATGTCTCTCCATTAAGAAGAGTTAACCAAGCTATTGCTTTATTAACCATCGGTGCTAGAGAAGCTTCTTTCAGAAACATTAAGACCATTGCTGAAACTTTAGCTGAAGAATTAATTAACGCTGGTAAAGGTTCTTCCACTTCTTACGCTATTAAGAAGAAGGATGAATTAGAACGTGTTGCTAAATCTAACCGTTAAGAAAAATATTTATCGAATTTCAAATATCTGTTACTTATTCAAGAAATTAAGATATTTCTTGCTTATTTAATATATATTTTTTTATATTTTATTCTTATTTTTCAAAAAATATTACCACCTCATTGAGTTTCTATAAATCGAACATCTGTACAATTTTTTATTTTAATTACCAGTTATATTATGCTTATTTAATTATTATATAACTTTTAAAGAAAAAATGCAATTATCACAAGTTTGTTTTCAATATAATTAGGTTTATCTTATACATTGGACAATCTATAATATACATATTTCTATATTAAAACAGAACTATATTTAGATTTAATTTTAAAATTTTATGGGGTATCTGGAATAACTTTTCGAGAGAACCATGTTGATGTACCACACACAAAATAACTATTAAAAATTTTAACTGATAAACAAAAATATAAATGTTTTTCAATGTAATTATGTGTTTTATAGAAATGACACATAATGATAACAATTTATTATTTAATTATATCTACCATGATTAATTTGCTTCAAAATTTCGGAATCAATATGTAGGAAAGAACATGCCAATACACAATCTGCTAAAATCACTAATCCACCACTAATAATATAACATAACCAGAGATATCCATTCTTGGCAAGGATACCTGTAAAAATTGGACCAATACAACGAGCAAATGTTTTACCAATATTGACAATACCCATAACTCTAGTCAAGTCATTTGGTCTAATTAGATTTGTTAATAATATTTGCCTTGGTGTAACATCCATTGCTGTTGTAGCGAAATGTAAATTTAACCAAATTATTGACAACCATAAATGATTCTTAGCAAATGGTATTAAAATTGAAAAGATACCAGATGGAATCTGTACCAACAGTGTTGCTCTTACAGGACCAAACATTCTTGCAATAATAGACGATGGGATTGTAGATGTTGCCATCACTAGCTGGGTACAAAAAAATAATGTACCTAATGCGATTGAACTCATTTTAAACCATTTCTTATAGTAATAAACCATCCAGCCACTTGTCATGAAACCAGAACCTAATGAATCAATCATAAAAATCACTAAAAGTTTCATCAGGACAGAAACAGTCTCTTTTGAAAGCTTGTTCTTATTTTTGGATTGTTGTGGCTGTTGTTGATGATCTGAAGTAGCTACATAATGATGATGTGCTTCTTCCATTAATGGCGCCATTTCATCATTAACTATAGCTTGCGGCAATGAACTACCATCTAAATGCTCATGATAATGACCATCTAATTCAGTCTGATCTGATAAAGACATCATTACAATAACTTTTAAAAAGGCAAACACAGCATAGATACCAAATATGATTTTATAGCATTGTAAATTTGTCTTTGCGAAGTGGAAAGATTTCAAGAAATGAACAATAAATCCTGAAGTTATTGCACCTAACGCACTACCCATAGTACCAATCAAAGCATGCATTGCATAAATCTCTGGACGTTTATTGTTTGGAGATAAATGCGCAATCATCGATTCTTCTATTGATTTGAACGGACCAACTTCGTCACTTGAAGGTGAAATAACACCGAATATAGCAAATATCAACAGAATATGAAAATTCTCATTCATCGAAAAGACTATACCACTAAGCATCATCATGATCGAACCGTAAATTAATACTTTTCTTCTACCCCATATATCAGCATACCATGTCAATATATAGGAACAAAGAACATCACCAATTAAAGTTAAAGACATAAATAAACCAATTTTATCTTCTCTCATGTTGATAGCATTAAGAAATAAAGTTAACACTTGGTTTGTCAAACCGTAAGCTAGTAACCGTAGGAATACCGACAGCCATAATAGTTTGATATCCTTAGGAGCTTCTTTTAATTCTTTCAAGACATTCATATCTTTGGAGATGTTGAATAGACTAAAGGTTGTTTTTAGTGCAATTATATATTAAATTGTTTAATGTCTTTATTAAATAGTTTTATTCATAATTGAATTTTTCACTGTTACTAAAATTTTCCCAGCGATGATTTGGGTTGTTGTAATAGACAACGGAAACGAAATTACCAAAAGACAATTCATAGAAAGGTACATATCTTTCTATTATTTAAACATATATATAAGTGTGCTTATGTAATCGTTATTCCACTGCAGTGTGGTGCCTTCGTAGTTGGCTCGCTGTTAGACAGATTCACATACGGTAGCACCAATAAAAATGCGGAACCGGTCTTTACAAAGAAGCATGATTCATCAACCATAATCGATCAATCAATTACAAAATATTTATATATAAACCGCCAATTTTCCACTCAATTATCATTTCGTTCGTAATATTACACACTTATATGAATAACCTTACCTAATAGATTTGCGCTCACCACCATCTTCTCTATTTTGTTAACAAATCAGCTGTTTCACTGAAATGCACTATGAATTTTTTCTCCTCAAAATTTTTATGTTCAGTGCAAAAACGAAAAAACTGAAAAATAGTGAAAAATATTACAAATGTTGTATTAGTCACTCATGAACCAGAAGGTATTGAACATAAAACAAACCACATATAGTGCGTTACCATATATAGATTGCTGGCCACATAAGCGGACAATACAATACTAGAAGAACGGAGGACTCCAAATTTATTTGATACATTTTTTGTGTGTTTATTCAAATAGCCTAGAGTGAACCGATCAGCCTTATTTAGTCATGTTTAATTCACAACCGCCTAATTCTAACAATAATAATGTAACCACTGCAAATATAGGCAACACGAATATTCCTACAAGTATATCACCAGTCTCATCATCTTCCGTAAAGAGCTATAAGAAAAGAAAGTTTGCATGCGTTGAATGCAGACAACAAAAGTCAAAATGTGATGCTCATGATCGTGCTCCAAACCCATGCTCAAAGTGTGTCAAGAAGGGCGTTGAATGTGTCTTGAAGAAGGATTTTAGAAGAACTTACAAAAGAGCCAAGAATGAAGCCATAGAGAAAAGATTCAAAGAATTAACAAAGACCCTGACAAATTTATCATCCATGGAAATTTTGAAAAAAATAGAAGAGGAACAGATGACCTTACTAGATAATAGCAATTTTACTAAAGATAAGATTCAAAAACTGAAAACAGAGCAGATAAAAACGGAACACACTACCACACATACTATATCAAACTATGAAAGTCCCGAGTCATCGACATCCCCTCTAAATTCAATATCCGCGCCATCCGCTCCATCGTCTTTATCATTATCATTAACGTCTTCGTCCACATCTTCAAACCACATAACTAATAATAACTCATCTACATATACATCTCTCAATGATAGAATGTCTGAATTTCAATTAAAATGTACCCCAAAGTCTCTTGGAGATATTTATATGTCAAGTCACGACATTGCAGAGCTATTCCAAGAATTTGCGATAAAATATCACCGGTTTTTGCCTGTTGTAGACTTAACTAAAGGTGCGGAAAGAATTTATTCCTTATCTCCTTGCCTATTTTGGGTAATTTTATTAATTGGCCTAAGAAGAAAACAGAATTCCACAGATTTGATGACAAACTTATCAATTTTAGTCAAGTCTACTTTATCGGAAATTTCAATAGCTCCAATAGTCAGATACACACCGTCTGATAAGGATGTACCAATCTTGAATGTAGCATCAGTTTATTCTGTCCAAGCTTTTCTTTTGTACACATTTTGGCCACCTTTAACTTCATCTTTAAGTGCTGATACTTCCTGGAATACAATCGGTACTGCAATGTTCCAAGCCATCCGCGTTGGTTTAAATTGTGCTGATTTCTCGAAAGAATATGCTTCGGCTAATTCTGAACTAATTAACGAGCAAAAGAGAACATGGATTTGTTGCAATATTGTCTCACAGACAATTGCATCTTCGTTCGGGTTTCCAGCCTATGTATCCTTTGATAATGTGGTAATGTCCTCAGTTAAGATGAATAAACCTTCTGATTCAAATCCACACCCAAATACACCAAACCAATTAAGACAAATGATTCAAATTGCATATTTTGAAAATCAAATCATAAGTACAATGAATTCAAACTTGTCAAGTAAGCTAGGGACTGTAAATAATTACGAGAAACAACCGTTATTAAATGTGCTAAACCAACAGTTATCACAGCTCGAAATTGACCTAGGGGAGAAATATTATTTCGATGATATCAGAAAATTTCATTTATTTGTAGCGAAAGTACACTTACTAACATATTATTTCACCGATTCTGATTCCGATTCTCAACAACTTGCATCATTTGAAACAAGGAGAGGACTTGTCAAAGTTTACAATGCTGCAATCAACCTCTTAACTCATGCAAACGAAATGTATGAAAATGACCCAACGATAGTCAAATATTTCCCAGGCTGCTTTGTCTTAAATATTTGGCAATCTGCATGTATTATTAGTAAATTAGTCCACTCGTCTTTATCAACGATAATCGATGTTAGTAGAGGGAAAACTGCATACCAGAATGCTATAATATTAACTTATAAGGCCTCCGTATTAAAACATGACATGTCATATAGATCCTCAGGGATCATGAGAAGTATTTGGAGCCTTTTTCAAAACATGCACGAAGAATGGAAATTGGAAAATTCAAAAGGTGAAAATGCTGATGCAAGTTCAAAAGAGTTTAATTTACATATTACTGTCAAATCAAGAATGTCAGTGAGTGTATTTTTTGATTGTTTATATATCTTGAAAGAAAAATGTGGTATGGCAAAATTAAAAAGAGAATCAAATAGCAACAGTAGGAACACTAGTAACACAACCGGTAATGAAAATGAGGATGAGGATGATGAGGAATATGATGAGGACGATCCTGAGAAGAAATTCAGTACGAAACATAACGATGTCGGTAAGAAAATCCAACACCCAGAGAGGAAAGCTAGAAAAATTATTGCGACAATTCCATTGGATCCAAATCCAATCAATGCTGGAACTGCGATTAGTTCAAATAGAGAAAACTTGACTCCAAGCTCAATTGGTACGTCTTCGCATATATCACCTTCAGTACATTCAACAAGCGCTTTAACAAGTGGAATAGGTACTACAACACTTGCTAATTTTATTTCATCACTTTCAGATGATAAGTACAGTCACAATATTAATGATAATATTAATGATCAATCATCAACAGTACCCGTTACTCAAAGTCAAAATCAAAAAGTGATAAATCAAAATAATTACAATTCCAAATTCCAGATCAATAACAGCACTCTTCAAAACGAAAATACTCCTCTTTCTTATACCAATAGTAATGATACACATCAAGATATCATTACTAATTCAATCAACATCCAGACTGTGAACAACAGTAACAATACTCTAATCAATAATAGCAGCGCTGGTAGTAATAGCAACCACGAGTCTCCAAATTCCATCATGGCTGGCTGGGATAACTGGGAATCCGACATGGTTTGGAAAGATGTAGACATATTAATGAACGAGTTTGCATTCAACCCAACAGTATAGCACATTAGAATACATACAACCATATAAAATCTTATATAAATGAATACTTTCTCACTACTACAACAGTGCTCCATCTTTTTTATATGTATGTAATTTTCAGTCATGTGGCATCGAGTATATTTTCTATGCGGTGCAGGGGCTTCCTGAAAATTTTTTTCATGTTTTTTCATTGACATCTTTTTGCCCACCAGATAATGGAACAATCACCATCCATCAATTTACACACAGAGAACAGTTTGCTTAGTTCATTGAATAATTACATTACTCTGTACTAGAAAGAACCTTTACATTGGACATTGCTGTAATTTTAAAAGAAATTTATAATAAGTACATTAAACTAGGTTCTTTTTAATCTTTAGAGAAAAAAAAATTAATAGCAGCTTTTTCCTTTTATTTTTTGCAAATAGTATATACTACTTTAGATACACATAACTTGAGGACGTTAAAGAAAGGCAAAGAAAACCTCCAATAGATTAAACTAAATAAGAGTAACTATCAAATTATGACTGATTTACAAGATAGAGAACCAAGTATTATCATTAATGGTAATTTGACTGCCGACGACATTGAACAGTTAGATGAAACTGTTGTGGATGAACAAGTAGCCCAAGAGGAAGAAATTGAACAAAATGAAAAGCCAAAGAAGAAAGTCTCATTCACTGGTATTGATGACGAAGTTGAACAAGAAAGAAGAAAACGTGAATTTGAAGAAGGTGGTGGTTTACCAGAGCAACCATCTAACCCAGACTTTGCTACATTAAACCCATTATCACCAGAAATTATCAACAGACAAGCTACTATCAACATTGGTACTATTGGCCATGTCGCTCATGGTAAATCTACCGTTGTTAGAGCTATTTCTGGTGTCCAAACAGTTCGTTTCAAGGATGAATTGGAACGTAATATTACCATTAAGTTAGGTTACGCAAATGCTAAAATTTATAAATGTCAAAATCCAGAATGTCCTGAACCTGATTGCTATAGATCATTTAAATCAGATAAAGAAATTTCACCAAAATGTCAGAGACCAGGTTGTGAAGGTCGTTATAAATTAGTTCGTCATGTTTCGTTTGTCGATTGTCCTGGTCACGATATCCTAATGAGTACTATGTTATCAGGTGCTGCCGTTATGGATGCCGCCTTACTTTTAATTGCTGGTAATGAAGTTTGTCCACAACCACAAACTTCTGAACATTTAGCAGCTATCGAAATTATGAAATTGAAGCATGTTATTATTTTACAAAATAAAGTTGATTTAATGCGTGAAGAAACTGCTTTGGAACACGAAAAATCTATTTTGAAATTCATTAGAGGTACTATTGCAGATGGTGCTCCAATTGTTCCAATTTCTGCACAATTAAAATATAATATCGATGCTGTTAATGAATTTATTGTAAAGACTATTCCTGTTCCACCAAGAGATTTCATGATTTCTCCCCAATTAATTGTTATCCGTTCTTTCGATGTTAACAAACCAGGTGCTGAAATTGATGACTTAAAGGGTGGTGTTGCTGGTGGTTCTATCTTGAATGGTGTCTTTAAATTAGGTGATGAAATTGAGATTAGACCAGGTATCGTAACTAAAGACGAAAAGGGTAAAATCCAATGTAAACCAATTTTTTCAAACATCGTGTCCTTATTTGCTGAACAAAATGATTTAAAATTCGCTGTTCCAGGTGGTTTGATCGGTGTTGGTACTAAAGTTGATCCAACATTATGTAGAGCCGATCGTCTTGTTGGTCAAGTTGTTGGTGCTAAAGGTCACCTTCCAAACATTTACACAGATATTGAAATTAACTATTTCCTATTGCGTCGTTTGTTAGGTGTTAAGACTGATGGTCAAAAACAAGCGAAGGTTAGAAAATTAGAGGTTGATGAAGTTTTAATGGTAAATATTGGTTCCACAGCTACTGGTGCTCGTGTGGTTGCCGTTAAAGCTGATATGGCAAGATTACAGTTAACTTCTCCAGCTTGTACAGAGGTGAATGAAAAGATTGCTTTATCAAGACGTATTGAAAAGCATTGGCGTTTAATTGGTTGGGCCACCATCAAGAAAGGTACTACTTTAGAACCAATTGCCTAAATCAAACCAAATCAACTAAATTCAAAGCAAAAAGAACAGTCAATCAAGTAACGTTCTCTCTTTATTAACTCTTCCATATTTTTTTATTGTCCCTTATCACATATGTATCTATGTATCATATAATTTAACATAGCGTAAATAGCTTAATATTTTTATACTACACTTATTGTTATAATATTTATTACCTATGGATATTAATTATATAAGGTGATTAATATATACTAGCACTGATCTGTCCTTTCTTTATTTGAGAAATGCTTAATTAAATCTAGGTTTTATAACCAAACCAAAAATAATGAATTATTAGGTACCTGGAACCTATCTAATCTGCTTATCCCTTTTTATCTCCCCCAATCAATGCAATAGTCTCTTTATAGATCCCAGAAGCTTGAAATTTTTGTAATGAATCATTTTTCATTAAACGATACATATGATCACCAACATCTTCAAGTAATGGATACAATTTTTTTAAAATGCTAATTGTGCTCGATAATGTATCAGCATTATTTGAACTATAATTTTTTGATATATCAGGAATGAATGTATTATTATTTACTATTAAACATTTATCCTCAGTATTTTTACCAAACACTAATGGTGCTGGCTTAAAGCCCCTTTGCGGGAGCTTCAATGGTACCACAACATTCAACAAACCCTCACGGGTAACTGCCGGGTCTGGTTTAGGTAATACTACTGTCGCTGCAAATTTATGAGTTGTTCTATAAGGGGGTTGTGATTTGGGAAGGTGCTTAGCGGGGCTTTTATAATTAAAATGGAAGCTATCAGATAAAGGTGATTGAGAATGTAACAAAACCGACGATATAGATTCACGTAAATTATGCTCAATATTTAATTGATACGGAGCACCAATCATTATATATGATGAATATATATGATATGCCATTTCTAAGCATTCATTCGCTTGCCTAATCAATGCGGAATCGATTGCAATAAAAATATCATTATTAGATGAATTTTTTTTTTTTTTATTCTTCGATTCCTTTATATTCTTAGAGTCTATAATCTTTTTCAGTAATGACATCTTTTTTAAAAATTTCTTGATCTCAATATAAACGTCCAGGTTTTCCGCACAAAACTCTTTCTCTAAATGTAACCTGAATAAATATCTCATCCCAGGATCATGTAAAATATCAATAAGATTCTTAAATTGATCACTTTTATGTTCGACGATAGTATCCTCAGTATTATTGCACAGTGATTTTCTCTCATCGGCAACTATCATATTGCCACTTAGAGTAAAATCAATATCAATGCACGTATCCTTTGGAGTCTTAATCTTGAGATTGGAAAAATCATTTATCGACTTCCCAATCCCAACATCAGTATGCCATTGAACTGTATCCCACCCTAATTTCGACAATGTGTAATAAGATGACCTGCTAATATTAAACTTTTTCTTGGAATTTTCTGAGGGTGGAAGTAATATGGGCACAATTAACCCCATTTTTAAGAAAAGGGCCGCAATAGAAATTGCTTCTTTAGGATATACGATATCTGTGCAATCCATCAACCATTGCCACAGAGCTTTTGTAGTAAAAGAATAATCTATTACCGTCTTATTTTTCCCAAATACCTTTGACTTAAATAACCTGACACCCTTATCTGAGACATAATATTGAATGTGTGAATCTGAATCTGGATTTGTGAAAAATTTATGTGAAAATGGAGATTCTCTGTTTTCATCATGCAATTCACTTTCATGAATTTGGTCTGTCCATGATAACGTATCTTGTCCAATTTTATGGGTGTGGCTACCAACAGTATCAAACTCCCCAAATGTAATATTTTCAAAGGTAAAAATATCATTACTATATTCTAAAAGCTTTGATAATGACGGTAGTTTATCTGCTGGATTTGAGGGCATCCATACGTTTGGGGTAGGTCCAATTAATTTAATAAATAAAATATGAATTAGGTAATCACTGTGAATTATTGAGTCTGTTATAGAACTTCTCTCAAAAGTAAAAAGTTCAATAGAATTAAATGAAGAGAGTAAAATCTCGGGAATTTTTTTAAGGCCAATACTTCGTGAATATTTATGTAAGATAGCTACCCCTTTTGGAGTCGGTTGTAGCAATACCTTTTCTTTGGGTTCGCTCCTTGTTCTATCAGCAGGGGTATGCAATATTTTTGCTGACATGAAAATATTTAAAAGGTAATTAGCTAAATTTTTTTTCATATGGTAGGAAACATGAATGCAGGTAGTATTTGTTTCTGAAGATACCTCCAAGTTTTCCATTATATCTACTGCCTGTTGTACTGAGAAAGAAAAGGGATATGTCTTCTTCACGGTTCCAAAGAATCCCTTCCTTTCATTCCGATTAGCTCGTAGATCTAAACATATCAGAAAGATGGAATACACAGATTTTAAATCATTTGCAAATATTAGACCATTTGGAGTTCGAATAAAGTTTTTAGAAACCAATTCGTGCAATGTCGAGCTTGTCTTGTTAGTTGGCATATATGATATAAGATGATATATGTATATTTATTGGCAACTGTAGTTAATATGATATAAATGTTCAATTAATTTTTAAAATCGTTCTTATGGTTACTCGATCTAAAAATTGATTTATCAGTCGCTATAGTTTAGTTTGTTCAGGGCTTGAAAAGTATCGGAGGTTGTTCAATACTTTAGGTATAGGTTAATGACAGAGATTCTCATTTTTATTTTATTTTTTTAAGTGGTCTGTATGCTTATTTAATAACTGTTTAAATAATGATATTAACTATTGTACTGACTTATTTTCCAAAATATAGTTCCCAATATATCATTACTTAATCCAAGTAAACTAGTGTTTTGTTTTGTTTTGTTTTGCTTTGCGTAATAAACTGGATTTTCATTTATTGTTTCACCTATGTCATAGTTCCTGCGGTCGCTAAGTGAATAGGCTTGAAACGTCAAAAAAATATTTAAAGAGGTGGCGGACATCGCAAAAACCCCAAAAACGTTGAAACAAAGGTTTTGCGACTTGGTAAAGCAGAGAAACGTTTGCTCTCACAGCTGGGGTAGCAATTTCTAATTGATGATTCAGATGGGTTTTAAAAATATCTTCGAGATATTTAATTTAAACTCATAGCCTAAATCAGCCATAAATCCAAAACCTGCTTTATAACATAAGTTACCAGCAATAATACACGATATGAGAGGGTTTTGAGAATGCGTTTAGTGATCGGACGCTAAATTGTAACGTCCAAATTTCCTAATTAATGAGTTATATACTAAATTATAGTTGTGTCGTTATACTAATATATTTTCCAAATCATTGAATGAAACAACATTTGATATCAATGACGCTAAATAATATACGATATCGAATGGACTCCTTCTTTCTGAAAAGTATTGTGCAATCAGTTTATGTAATTTTGATTGGGTGTCCTCGGCTGGTAGCATTACTTCCATATTCCACAAATCACGTAGAGCAACATCGTTATTGGAATGTAGAACAAGAAGCGGTTTCTTTACTGTTAATATCTCTCGGACTGCAGTTCTGTATTCTTCGAAGGTCTTAAAATACTGTTGCTCGAGGGTATTTAGAAATTGCTGGTCCTTGACTATTAAATTTTGTTGTTCGCCATTGGTTTTTCTGAAGTTAAAAATCCCTACTGGAATAGTTGAGTATTTGACAGAATTACATATACAATTCAACAGAGTTGTCCATTCAGAAGTCATAGTTCCTGCATTGTCCTCCAATATAAATAGAATAAAGGAATGTCCATCATAATTACCTATTGAACTATTGCATTTATCTCTTTGTAAATAAGTAGCCAGCTCAATCTTATGATACAGTTCTTTTAAAATGGTTGCTGTGTCAGCTTTTTTAAGATTCAGAGACTCATATACATTACCTGAATTAAATACCGATATATCTGTACCATTCAGGCCTTCCTTAATGCCTTGGACTAGCATTTCGTTTGCATTGACTCCGGAATTTATATCCGAGCTTGATAATTGGAATTTAATGTATCTTTTACTGAACATTCGAGATTGCTTAACAAGATACGCCTCAAAAAGCTGCTTCATATATGTTTCCTTATATGTTATAAGTGTTGGAGCTGATGATTGATCTTTTATTAATATATCTTCAAATATATGGTTTAATTGAAGACGAAGTTTTCCAAAACTAGGTGAAATGTCAAATATGCTAGCATCGACTGGACGTTGAAGATGATGCGATAGAGCAATGAAAAATTCAGAAAATGAAGACGATAAAGGTGTTTCATTTTTCCAAAAATCAATTTCCCCTTTATCTAAATTCTGTGATTCCGTTCTTCTTTTTTTGGATACATTCTTGTTTTCTTCTGATGTTTCCTCTTCGATATTGGCATTATTTGTTGTTGATTTGACTTTATCTGTACATAAAAGAGTTTTTGATTTTTTATCAGTATTCATTTTATTCTTATCTGCTGGTATTAAAGTAACCTTACGAAGTATGTTTATGGTGTCGTGGTTATTTTTGGCATCTTGTACAATTTTGTTAGCATCAACTTTAATATTGGACTTTCTTATCGGCGCGAATTCATCATCGATATCACGCATTTCCTTGTATTTAAAAAAATTGATTATAATCCAATGATAGATCAAGAGTACAAGCTTCACTGAGATTGGGCGATGTGTTGTTTGACTTGTATTTTAATATATATTTAGTTTATTGTGAATCTATGTTTACTTATCTATTGTTTATCCTTGTTGCGCCTTTCAAGTTCCGAACAGTAAATTAATAAGGAACCGCGTGTGTTACACGACAACAAACTCAACTAATTCACTAATATACATGATCACAAAATTCTATAACGAAATGTTAGTTAGGTTATTTAATAATTTATGACCTTGGTGATACTTTCATTACATTTGGGGGTTATTTAAAAAGATAAATAAACAAATAAAACAAATCACTTTACAAACATTTTTTATTTTACAACGAGAAAAGAACTATTATATAAAATTACTTAAAAAAAATAATAATAATGAGCATTCTTTCCCTTAACCTACTGTTTTCTATATTGTGCCATTTTAAACTTTATGTTATTATTTTTCATTGTTAGAATAACAATCCTTTTATTTCTAAAATATATTTAGTATCGCAGAGAGTAAATGAACAAAATAAAACAAATTTATTATACTATGTTATTTATTTCTTACCGACAACTTCCCATTCACTGTTATCATCAACAGTTAAGTTAGCGACCTGTTCAGTTGCTTCAACAACATCCTTTTCAACGGTTTCTTCTTTGGTTTTTTCTTCGACTTCATTGTCTTCTTCGTCATCATCTTCAGTACGTAAGACATCAAAAGCAGATTTTTGAATTTTAACCTTTTCTTCAGATGGCTTCTTTTCTTGAGCAGGTTTCTTGGAGTGAGTGTTTAGGGTAGAAGTTTGTTTACCAAAGTTAGTACCTCTTGCAGCAGACCAATCTAATTGAGGTTCGTTCTTTCTCTCTCTTGAAGGTTTTTGTGTATTAACAGAGTTAAAATTAGAACCTCTAGCGACACCCCATTCTAGTTCAGGTTCATCTTTTCTTTCTCTTTGTGGTCTTGAAGCATGGAAATTAGAACCTCTAGCAGCACCCCACTCTAATTCAGGTTCATCTCTCTTTTCTCTTGGTGGCCTTGAAGCATGGAAGTTGGAACCTCTAGCAGCACCCCATTCTAAATCAGGTTCTTCTCTTCTTTCTCTTGGTGGTCTAGAGGATTGGAAATTTGAACCTCTTGCAGCACCCCATTCTAAATCAGGTTCTTCTCTACTTTCTCTTGGTGGTCTAGAGGATTGGAAATTTGAACCTCTTGCAGCACCCCATTCTAATTCTGGTTCATCTCTACTTTCTCTCGATGACTGGTAATTAGAGCCTCTTGCAGCACCCCAGTCAAATTCGGAATCACCAAATCTAGAGCCACCTCTTCTTGGAGCAGCAACAGAAACGTAAACAGTACGTTCGTTTAATTTGGTACCATTGAAAGTCAAAGCTTTAACCAAATCATCACGTGCTGATAAGGTAACGAATGCCATACCCTTTAAACGGGTTGGGTCACTCATACTTTTTGGTAAATCAATTTCTTCAACAGCATCTGGTTTTTGTAAACCATCTTCAACCCAAGCCTTGACACCTTCTGGAGAAATGTCCCATGGGATGTTATTAATGATGGCTCTGAATGGTGCAACATCTGGAACTGGGTATTCTTCATGAGCTCTTCTGTCACCTCTTGGACCACCACCTAAGGCAGGGTCTAATCTTGAACCTTTGCCTTGGGATAAAGCAGCATTCTTAGCAGCCATCAATTCCTCTAATGGAATTGTGTTAGCTTGAACATTCTCAATTGGGATACTAATTTTGTTTAAATCAACATCTTCGTCAGCCCAAGATGAGTTGAACGTATCGTCGTTCAAGAAGGAGTTTAAATCCATCTTAACAGTTTTCTTTGGAGGAGCCATATTGAATAATGATTATTTCGTGCTAAACAGGTTCGTATGAGTAGATATATTTAATACTATTTAATATCCTTAAGGTTTTGTAGTTGATAAGTAAGTACAAATGAAAGAATTACTAAGTAATAATAATGATAGTAATAACAACACTAGTATAAGAGATAAATAATCACTTTTTAAAACAAGCTGTTATTGATATCAATTTACAATTTGAGATACCGTTAACTGTGTAGACTGTCTGAAGAGAAAGCCTGTATATTGGTTTCCTCATCCATTTGTTCGTTCTTTGGATTCCAGTTGCAGAAAAATTTTCACTAGCAAATGCAATTTTTCACTGCGTTTCTGCGTTGCTTTGTTTCGCTTGAAAAAAAAGCATTGCGATGCATCTTACCCGAATATACACCAGCTGGGTAATATGAATCTATCTAACCAACACCTTCTGCTCATTTCGAAATATGTTTAGTATGTATCGATATGGAAAGCAACAAATTTTATCATAAGAGAGTGTGTTTGCTCAATGAGCCATATCCAGGATTATCTTTTTATTGAAAAGACAAATCCGTGATGATTTCTATATGATTGGCTTAGCATGGACAAGTGTGCCGTACAATTCTATCGGATATTTGTCTATATGACGAATTTTATATACATACCCATATATTTGCCTCTCTTGCCTATTACACATTTAGATTCCCAAGCTTAACTTAATCAGTGTCTTTTCTTGAAGAATCCATCCACATTTCCTACTCGATAGCAGCTACTTATGTTATTAACTAGCCTTATTTTTGGTCAGCTAATCACCTTTAAAATATAAGTGCACCCAGCATGTGTAGCTACACCTCGCAGTCTTCGGATACGGTCAATTACTCTTCGAATACCCTAACGTAGTACAGATATGATAGCACATTCAGGTTCTATTATGGTTAAGTGTTTAACTCGTTAACTTACTTGCTTGTTTCTGGAGGCACACACCCCATCATCCCAACCTCTTCCTGTGAGGGGCAGCTTGGCGGTGCTGAACAGCTTGCACTACACCACTTCTCTGTCCTCCATAGACGGAAAACCCCGCTGTTTCCTAACTACGCGGTGTCTCCTTTAACGCAATTTCCCTTGAGAATTCCAAAACAAGGATATCTATCTTTCTCAGATATTTCCGCTATCAGAAAGAACAATTTCTTAGGGAAACAGCTTTCGCATTCATTCCCTGTGAGATGACTAAGAACACATAGATAGAGGTAACAGAAGAACACTGAATAATTAATACTTCCTATCTTTATTTAATTGTCTATCTTTCTGAAAAATGAATTATATTTAATTTATCTATTCCAACTTATATATCACTTCTCTAATATTTAGTTCCTTTAATAGCACACACATCTGGGAAACAATACCGAAGTTATAATACACCACCCTGCTTATAATACGATTTTCATTAGATAACCACAATATTTTGAGAAAAAAAAGGGTTTTCAGCGTAATATAACACTATACTGTAAGATAGTAATATAACACAGTACTAAAATTACAGTTCGATATTGTATAACACGAATATTATTCTATTAACGGAGTCAAAAGTGCCTTCAGAGATTTGTTTCATACCACTGTAGAAATATAGAAGCACAAATATATAGAGATAAATAAAATGCCGTTGCCGTCCTTAATAAACAGTGTAATTGCATCCACATGCATATTGTTGACTGTAAAATACCTACTCAAGGCATTGACAGGTATAAATATTTCGTTTTTCAATCCAGTAAAATGTAAGTTTGTAGGAATTTCATTTAAAGATAAGTTTCATATTCAAGGTGTTCAAATATTACCGCTACAAAAAAAGATAATATTAAATGGTATTAAAATTCTACCTACTAATAACAAATCAAGAAACACAGCTAACAACAACACTGGTAATACTACTGCGAACTCTAAAGAATCCAATTCAGTACTTAAAAAGCCTAGAAAACAAATCCCTAAATGGCTAGAGACTAAATTTTCCTTTATTGCCAGCCTTTTCAATGGATTTCAAATAGTAGTAGATAATTTAAAAATTGAAAAGACAGATTTAGAAATATCACAATTAGTATTAGAGATAAATATAAATGAACAGTCAAAGGATATCGGTTTGAAACTGTTCTTGAGAGACACGAAATGGAACAACCAATGTGTTTGCTCAGATAGTATTTACGAAGTAGGAGCGGAAATAAACTTTAATGAACTCTACAATAACAACTTTCCATTAAAAGAAATTAGAGTAGATTTCAAAATAGGTAAATTGGCATTGCCAATGGAAAGTATCTATAAACTAAAAGATGCAGAGGAACCAAAGGAATCTGTAATTGATAAAGTAGTGCAAAATAAATCTATTACGGACGATGACGTGGATATTGTTGTACAGCAACTTATTACAAAGATGAATAAATTCAGCTCCTTCAGTGAAAGGATAAAAGAAATTAACATTACTGCAGAGAAATTTATCGTAAAGGATTATGCCATTACCGTGAACAAGAATCTAAGGGAAATTAACCAGTATTTAAGTTATCACATTAGTGTTTCCAATTTTACATTCAACGCATCCAGGTTTGTTAAGGAAATGCCAGGCTATAAATTATCGTTTAAGGATGACGATAAACCTTTTAAGGTAAGTTTAACTTTATCAAGATTAAATATATGTCTTAACTCAAAATGCAAAATGCAAGAGAATAAATTTATTAAAGTTTTGGAACTGCCAAATCTTTCATTCTTTGGAGAAACCAATCTATTTTCTCAAAAGTTTAGATTTAATAAGGGTAAAACATTAGAAAATGCGGTTTGTAATTTAAGATGTAACATCTCATCACCAACAGTGGAAATAGATATCTTACATCTATCCTTGTGGAAATCGTTTAAGCAAAATATCAAAGTGTTCACTCAGTCTTTTAGTAGCCCAGTGACTGTTACTTGTAGGACTGATTCTCCATTGACAAAAACAAGAAGAGTTGTTACTTCGTATTTTCAAAGCTTTTTACCATTATTCAATGTTAAAGTAATATTTGAAGATTTAAAAGTAGCTATTACTGATGAAACGGACTTGATAATCCTTAAACTATCGGCTTTGATGCTTAACTTGAAATCAAAGAGATCAGTAATAACAACTTTCGAAAAGGAAGAGAGAATATATTTTGAAACTAACAAATTCTTGGAATTATCGAAATTATCTCTGAAACACAACATCAAAGATTCCAATTACTCTAATACTATTATTAATATTGAAAGCATGGGATTTTCAGAACTAGCCAAGATGGAACCAGAGGTCTCCTACGCCATTACAGGTCATTTAAAATCGTTGGATATTGACTTGTCGGAGTTACCGACGATGGTTATGTTGAACAGAATAATCAGAAAAACGGATTCTCAAATGTTGATAGTGGAAGAGCACTACTTTAAACCACTTTATGAAAAATTTGCTACGATGATCGAATCCTCCGAAACTCAGTGTTCACTACTCAGGGAGGAAAATGAAGAAAAGCTTGTGTCACCAAAAGATTTCATCTTTCTACCTTTGCCAGATACGTTTGATTACATCAAAATTGATGTCGAAGATTTCAATATGTCTTTGGGTGCAAGATCTGTATTCATGCCACCAGATGTATTTTCATTAACAGAGTCTCAAAGTGCTCATGATTTGGTAGATGGAAAATTAAGAAAATTCTGCATTAATATGGATAAATTTGAAGCTGCATTAAGTGGAAGTCTGACACAATGGAAAACACGCTCTGACGGTGGGCATATTGAATTAGCCAAATCTGGTAATACATCAGACTACAAATCATATGGAAATGAAGGTCTTGACGACATATCAACAAGTGAGTCCACAGAGGTTGCATATCCGTGGAATCTGAATTTATTAGTAAGAAATGTAATTTGCTCAATTATTGGTGATACACCAGACAGTACGGCTGAGTTAACAAGAAGAACAGTTTCAAATATGTCAGTATTATCTATGAATGTTTACCCAGAAACCGATGAATTTTCAATGACAGATGAACCTAAGATCATTGTAAATATTTCAAATAAAAAACTCAAGACATTATTTTGTTTAACAAATATGTTTGTGATAATTTCAGGTATACATACATTACACCAAATATTTGGACAAGATCTAGAAAAAAAACACCGTGAATCATGGGCTAAAGAATATTTTGTTGCCATTGCAAAGACTAAACGAAAAAGTGCTGTACAAACTGTAAATTGGAAAGAATTAAAGGATTTAATTTCCATAAATTTCTCGATGGACAACTTTACCGAAGTGATGGCTTTGCCTAATGGATTGAGAACTAGACTCGAATCTTTCAGTACATTTGTAACTGTCGAAAAACTTTCTGAGATTACTTTGCAAGGTGAATATTTTAGAGCATGTATCGAATCACCATCAGATCCTTCGATTTGGGAACGTTTTATAACGATCAATAACTATTCTGTAAAAACTAACACAAAAGACTTGAAAGAGCAAAAATTTAACGATTTTGACTCATTTTCAGAGTTGGAACCTGCCATTATATTAGAAAATGAATCATGGCATTTAACAATCCCACACCAATTTCAACTGCATAGATTAATTGATAATTTTTCCACAGTTATAAAATCCATAAAGCAAATGATGTATTCTTTCAAAACCAAAAAGAATAATTTAATTATTTTTCCCAGTGCAGTTAAGACAGCATCGTTACCAAAGATTAAACTGAAATCAAAACGTTATATTCTAAGTCTCGAAGACGATCCATTCGAAGCTCAAATAAACATGGTCTGTCAGATTGGTCTTGAGGAACAAAGATCGAGATTGGTTGAATGGAAGAAATTTAATGAAGAAATGGCCAAAACGGTACCAAGGCATAAGGTAAATGAAACGGAAGAAGATGATGTTTCAGAACAAATACTCAAGGATAAATTGAATATTCACGAAGGCAAACATAAGAAGAAAAACAATTCCAAGAATAATCAACCGCTAATTGCAACTGCTTTTAATATTGATGGGAAAGCTAATCCTGGATCTTCTTCAGATGACGCAATTCCAGAGTTGGTTGTTAAGGCATATGAAAGGTTACAAAAACATATTTCGACTTCTTGGGTAAGAAGAATACAAAATTATAAAATAAAAGAAAGCGAAGAATTTAAAAAGAATTTTTCTTTTTTATGGGGTAATCTTGATTGTTCAACCTTACCAGGGAATCTCAATAAACATATTAAAGATTTTACAAGATATCCATTTTTATCAATGTTAGTCATGGAAAATATTGACGTTGATTTATATAAACCCTCATGTGGGGTGGATGGAATACCTGATTTTATTTATAATCTTGGCAAAGGAGTCCCTAAAGAGACAGAATATTCCATAATGATTCCAATGCACATTGATGCCAAATTTAGTGAACTCAGATGGCATATGAGAGATTACCCCTTGCCATTCATCCATGTTCCACCGTTGGACCCTTCACAAACATCAGAAGATAGCGCTTTACGTATTCATGGGGATTTAATCTTATCAGAAGACATGGCTTGGTCAGATGA
Source organism: Jamesozyma piceae (assembly GCA_030674245.1). Lineage (NCBI taxonomy): Eukaryota > Fungi > Ascomycota > Saccharomycetes > Saccharomycetales > Saccharomycetaceae > Jamesozyma > Jamesozyma piceae. The sequence goes on along the minus strand of JAJLYB010000038.1, from coordinate 11,268 downwards.
AGAACTAAGGGTTGTTTTCGTTCCATTAGTCCCATCAATTATTGTCGAAAGCACTGACAGGTACTATTCTTTATTGGTTCCAAGAACATTAACCAGTCTTAAGATTTACATGGATTTGCAATTTGACGTCAAATCTAGAGATACAACATCAATTACAATGGGAAGTTCATATCAACCAGCGATTCAACAAACTATGCAATGTATTGATAATATTTCTAAGCCTCCTTTAGATCCTTCGCATAAGACTGGGTTCTGGGATAAAATCAGATATCTTTTACATGGCCGTGCAAAATTTTCATGGAAAAATAACGGTAGCTTTGAAGTTGGATTAAAGGGTGCAAAGAGCCCTTATATGCTTGGAGGAGATTCGGCTGGGTATTCTATTGGTTTTGGTGGGGATACTGAACTAACTTGTAATTATGATGAAGATCCAAAGAAATTTTTGTCTTGTACTGCTAATAGACTATATTTTTTTATTCCAAATTTCTTTGCTAAACCACTATTGATTTGGTCAAAACCAAGCAGTCAGGCGATCTTCATACCAAATCAAGAGAATACTAATTTGCAAGAAAGAGCTTCGTTTTATTACTTACTGGATTTAGACAAGGTGAGAAACGAAAAGGCAGATATTTCAACCATGAAAGATTCTTTTATTGAAAAAGTTTCTATTAATTTGACTGGAGGTATAGAATTTAATATGGGATTGGTGTTTGAACGTTTTATCACCGGTACTAATAACAGAACCTTTGATTCAGTTAATCATTATAAAATCAGGTTATGCAATCCCATTTACGTTAAAGACAGAAGTAAACATGATTCATACGCCGGTTTTAGAAGTGAGTTTATCCATATGTCATTTGCATTGATTTCAAAGTCGGATGCAGCTTATAATGCACTTCAACTAACGCCAAATTCTCTACACAGTTTCTTTAGGTGGTGGAAAACATTTAGTGGTAATTTTCCCGTTAGAAGGGGACCCCTTTTTGGTATTGAAAGCACAAGTCCTAAATTTGGTGAGCATACACACACCATCTCTTATTCAGCTGATATTTCTCCATTATTCATTTCACATCTTTGTCACAATATTGATACTGATAAATTTGCAACAAAGTCATATCTTGATTCGGTCGAATATGCCGGTATAAAAGCAAAAACTAATCATTTTATTTTAGACTTACATCAACGTAAAGAAGTACTAACAGAATATAACCGAGAATTGGATATAACAAAGAAAGTCAAAAAAATGAAATTTCTGGAAGGTGATGTGATCATGCATACTATTGATGCCAGAACAATACATGGCCTATTCGAAAAATTAGATTATGTTGAGCAAAAAGAAGATGCTAAGTACGAGATATTTGATAGTGACATGTCTTGGATCGACCTCACTGATTTCCAAGAAGCATTTTTCATTAATACAAATGCATACTTGCCTCACATTGAAATTAAACCATTGCTTTTTGCTCCAGAATTTGTATATCAGAAGCGTGCTGCTTATGGAGACACATTCCAAATTGATCCACATACCCTGAAAAGCATAGTACCATTTAAGAATAATGTTTCACATGATTGTCTCTTTGGTCAAGATATTCAAGTTCCAAGACATACTTTAACTTCAAGAGTTAATAATTTGGAAAGGTACAAAGAAAAATTACGTAAAAAGCTAGAAAAAGAACAAGACCCAACAAAGATAAAAGAGTTAACTCTCTTGTCTGAAAAAACTAAAACTGCACTAGAATATGTCGACTTATTGACTGATGATTTCAGTGCCTTCTGCTACGAAAGTATTGAGCCTAGTGGAAAGCAAAGGCAATATAATATTCCAAATGTGCAACTAATCGATAACTCTGTTACTTCAACAAGATCATTTGAGAACAGATATTTTATTTTTAATATGCTGCTGAAATTCAACGGTGGAGTCAGAGATGTTATATTCAAATACCTACACTATTTAAAGTTATCGACTAGTTATTTGGATTTAGCGTCCAGAAAAACGTTAACCAATTTTGAAAATATGATCAAACAAAAAGCATCAGGTGATACACCTGGGATCGATTGTGCCGGTGAGTATATTGACAAAATTAAATCTAATATTGAGTTCCATGAAATAAATGAAGAATGCGGAGCTATAGATGCTGTATTAGAAATATTCAATAATGGAATTTCGGACTTGTCAACCTCTTTAGAATTTGTTCTTCATAAAAACAATTTTATCCAATTCACTTTACCGCAGATTCAAATTACGTGTGAAGAACAAAAGGATTCATGCATTATAATTACATCACCAAACATTATGTCGAAATTTATTTCGTTTGAACAAAAAGAAATTGATAATGGTAATATCGATGTTGATACATTCATGAAAAGAGATGCATTGATTTTGAACAATACTAATCTGTTTATCTTCCATAAAAAAGACTATAAGAATAGTTATGAATTGTATTTTGATATAAATTCGTATGGTCAGAATAAGAACGCTCAATGGCCACCATGGTTAGGTTTGGAGTTTAGTTTCCATTGGGGATCGTTAGAAAATGAGAGTATTATCAAAGACCTTTCGGCAGTTTTAACAACACAAAAAGTACTACCATTTTCAAGTGTTTATGATTTAGTTAAAGATAGTCTAGCTGATACTATCTCGGGATATTTACCAAAAGTTAATGTTTCTTTGACATCCATTAATTATGGTGTTGTTCGTAAAATTATGAAGAATACCTTATTTTACCATGATCCAGACTCCAATAATTTAGAAAAGAAAATAGAACAGATGGCACTTGGTTATGATTTGGATGATATACCAAAACTATACAAATTAATCACACAACTATGTGAAAATCAAGAAAAGTTAAAAAGAGTTGAAAAGGAACTAATATTTAGAAGAGAAGTTTTAGATGACGTAGGCCAAATTGATTTAGCAAATATCTATAATGAAAGAAAACACCATTTGCTAAAATTATACATGTTAATGAAAGTCATTGAAACCAATACTACATGGAAAGTAAGTGAACAAAATAGAGCCAAAACATTTAAGGTTAAAATCAATGAAATATTATTACATGTATTGAATGATGATAGATCCCCATTTTTAGATATAGCTGTTGCAAAACTAGGTTATAACAGGAATTCTTTACCTTCGGGTTATACAAAGAGTAGAGTTACGGTTGATATGCTTCAAATATTTAATCTAGAAGACACTCTCTATCATAATGTTCTAGGTCCATGTGTTTCTAAAAAAGGTCAATTAAAGATAAAAGATAAAAAGCATCCCCCACTTATAAATATATGCTGGGAAATGGATAAGCCTGTTGGTGGTATCAAGGTTATAAGTAATGTTGAAACGAACTTGTCAGGACTATCGGCGAACTTAGATGACGAAACACTAACTAAGATAATGAGTTGGTTATCAATAGATGATCAAGAATTTAACAATGGTATTAATAAATCGACTATTGATAATTTGAATAAAGTCAGTAGTAATGATATGGAGTCTGAAATTGATAGTAGTTTCTCTGATTTATTATCAACTTCTGAGACATTTGATTCAATTGAATCACAAATTAATTTTACTGGTGAAGGTAATGCAGATTTAAACGAAATGTTAAAAAGATCAAGTGATTATTTACTTGTTAACAATTTGATATTGAATGGCTTCGATCTATGTATTAGTTATAAAGGTAAAGGTACAAGAAGAATAATTAATGTGAGTGAGTTTTTATTCCCATTCCCAAAACTTATCTTTGAGAATCAAACAATGAGAATGGTTGATATATTTAAAACTATTCGAAAAGTTTTGGTTAAGGTTTTGCTGCGTCATTCTGGTAAATTCCTTGGTACAAAGATCAGAAAGAGAAGTAATACGGATGCTAAATTAGGTCCAGGTGAGTCATTAAAACAATTAACAGTCTATAAGGCATATACGCATGTAGATGAACTGCGTGAATAAGATATCAATAACCAAATATAATAATAATAATATATATAATATATACGTGTATACGTTGGTGTTTTATTTAAATATAATTGTCCAATATAATTTACAAGGTTTCATATATATTTTAACCTATATATATATATATATATAATTATTTCACAATGAGACATTGACTTATGGTCATTTAAGAATATGTCTTTGAAATTGAATATTTACAATATTGAACAGGCGATTTCGCATTCTTCATAGTTTTCCTACGATTGTATACATTTATAGATTTAATTATTGACTGATGATACCTTTTATTATCCAAAGATTTAGTCTGTCCAAGAACGTTATTTCGAAAGAACGTGTCAGGTGAAACATGTTCAAGATACTATGAGAAAAAGGGTGAACAAGTAATAATTTCCTAAAATCTTAATATGTATATGATATATAACAGACAATAGACAGCATTCACTACAAAGGCAAAACCTGTTATTGAATCCATTCTTTAACTAGCTAAGCAACCGGTGACACTGTGCCTTGTTTTACATTTGCTTTCTATTTGATTTCCATTAAACTGTTGCGCAATTGCGAAATAACGTGAAAATTTTTGTTTATTTTTCTGATTTTTTATTTTTTTTGCAACAAATTAAAACTGATAATACAAAATCAAAACAAAACAAAACAAAACAAAACCACGTAAACATAGACTAATCAATCCTAATAAACTTGTACACTTGATTACTCCTAACTTAAACTTTAAGATTGGTAATAACTAAACTTAGTTAGAATACCAAATTAAAAGAAACAATACAAATAAAAATTATATTAGCTTTGCACGTTTTGAATTCAAATCTTTCTAAAATTTCTTTCAAATAACGTAATAAATAATATTATATTCCAGTTAATTTTACGCATATTTACAAACAAATACACATTGAAATAAATCTTCAGATCACAATATATATATATACTAATAATCAATAATGTCTCAACAAGTCGGTAATAATATTAGAAGAAAATTAGTTATAGTAGGGGATGGTGCCTGTGGTAAAACATGTCTTTTGATCGTTTTCTCAAAGGGTCAATTCCCGGAAGTTTATGTCCCAACAGTCTTTGAAAATTACGTTGCAGATGTCGAACTAGACGGTCGTCGTGTTGAATTAGCTCTATGGGATACAGCAGGGCAAGAAGATTACGATAGACTAAGACCATTGTCTTATCCGGATTCAAATGTTGTATTGATTTGTTTTTCAATCGATTTACCAGATTCATTAGAGAATGTGCAAGAAAAATGGATTGCAGAGGTTTTGCATTTCTGCCAAGGCGTCCCAATTATCCTTGTTGGTTGTAAAGTTGATTTAAGAAATGATGGACAAACAATAGAAGCTTTAAGACAAGAAGGGCAACAACCTGTTACATCAGCAGACGGTCAAGCTGTTGCTGATCAAATCGGTGCATCAGGCTACTACGAGTGTTCTGCAAAGACTGGTGATGGTGTTAGAGAGGTATTTGAGGCTGCAACAAGAGCCTCATTGATGGGTAAATCAAAGAATAACGGTAAGAACAAAAAAAATAACACAAATGGTGAAAAGAAAAAGAAAAAGAAGTGTGTTTTATTATAAGAAGCATACGTAAACCCTCCGATAACAACAAACAACACTCAATTCATTTCCACTCTTAAGTTTATGATATTTTAATATATCTCTTTTCTCATATTTTTTTTTATTTCTCTATTTCTCTATTTCTCTATTTCTCTATTTCTCTATTTCTACCAAATATGTCTCTATGTACATATATGCTTATTTACATGTATGAATATTTTTAAATCGAACTGTTTATTTGAATTGGAAAAAGAATCTCAATAAATATATAAGCACATAACTATATTTATTTATTCAAGTATAATGATATAAATAAGTTTTACAATATCATTTCCGTATGTATAACTCTGTGTAGTTCTATTTTATACCTATTATGTTACCCGGGTCCACTTAAAAATTTGTACATTGAAAAATGTTGTGGTACACTTGAAATTGAACTGCATAGCCTGTTTTATTAGCTCTCAATACTAGTTAGTCATTTGAAAGAATTTGGGAAATATCAGACTTATCACCAATTGTTGATAGCTTACACATTATTTAATCGAATCAGAGAAAAGTAGAAAACAAGATGGCCGATCCTGTAAAGAATAATACAAGTGAAAACACGAATGCCCTCAATGGAAAGTTAAAAACTAACAGTGTCGATCATAACGATGGTAATAGTTTAACCGAACTTCAAAAAGAACTAACCATGTCAGAACAACAGGTTGCTGCAATTATTGAATCATTTATTGAATTAGGTGTCTCAGTTTATGATTTTCCAGGTACGCCAGAGGCAACACAAGGTATGATAACAAACCTAAAAAGAAATGTCGACAGACTATATAAATTAAACCAGAGAAGCAATGACCCAAATTCTCAACTAAATAAGATCAATATACCATTTGAAGTTGTTCAATATATCGAAGACGGTCGAAACCCTGATATTTACACGAGAGAATTTATTGAAGCAATACGCAGGTCAAACCAATACCAACGTGCGAAAATGGGAGGCTTGAAGCAATTGAGAGATTCGTTAGCCGAGAAGATCATTGAAGAATTCCCTGATTTGGAAAGCAATGTTCATAATATAATCGAGAGAACAAATGTACACGAATGATACACGGTTATGTTTTAATAATCGTTACCGTATCAGTATAAAATATATAGCTTTCCGACTGGATAAAATTTACTCTAGCAGGTTTAGATCACGAGTTAGATTTTTATTCTTATTCGACCAAAAATACTACAACCCCCTGAATAGTAATAAAATTATTATTATTTCCTCTTATCGAATCCTAATGAGAGCAAACCCGGTTATTAGTTAAACTAAAATGGATGCGGATACATTAACAACTCAAGATCTTAATGAGATCTATGATTGTAGTGTGTATTCAGACTGTTAATTAACTATATACTTAATTGGCTATCTAACCACTTTATACAAGAAGCCGGGTTAGTTTATTTCTCAAGAAATTTTATTTTTTTATAAAGGATAAAAACCGTAAATTTGAATTAAATGAGATAAATAAACAATCCAAAAATCTAAAAGCACAACATATACAAGCATACCTTTCCTTAGATGAAATTACCCTAGCTAGTATATGCTTATTAGACTATTTAATTGTTTAGGCATTGAAGGAATAATACTATTAAAAGAAAGTTTGTAAATATTTTTAAGCGCAATTTCATATACAGATATATCCTAGATGACCACTGACCTCAAAACTGGTGATATAGTTTTATGCAAAGTCGGCTCTTTTCCACCATGGCCAGCCGTTGTATTTCCACAGAGGTTCCTTCGAAATGATGTTTATCGAAAGAGGAAACAAAATTGTATTGCTGTATGCTTCTTTAATGACCCAACGTATTATTGGGAGCACCCGCATAAACTTAGACCTTTGAATAAGGCCATAATTAATCAATTCTTAACCCATGGGTACAAAACTGTCAGTCAAAAGGATTTGATTGAAGCATATCAGCAAGCAAAAAAATACTCTGATCTAAAAGTATTCATTCGCAACAGATTTAAGGTTGAAAATAGGACTAATGACTTTAATGAACATATCAATAAAGATGGTGATGTTGTATCTGGTGAAGATCCATTTTTAGGAAAGGAACCGCCTAAAAAAATTAGCAAAAATGGGTCATCTTCCACAATGAATAAACAAAGCAGAAGCACTAAAACGAGAACGAGGACGAAACTTCAAGGTAACGACAATGGCGAAACACAAAAGAGTGAGGATGATGAAGGACAATATACAGATGAAGAGTTTGAGGAAGGACCTGAAGATAAAGATGATATTGATAAAAGGAAATTAAAAAAGAAACTCCCACATAGACATGTAGTAATTGATGATAAAAATAATATCAATAAATCAAAAAGCCATAATAAATTAGACAGGTCAAGAAAAATAGAAATTTCATTGTTGTTTCGTAGAAGAATACAAAAGAATTTAATTCAAAGAGATATTCCTCCCACAATTGATGATATCAAAGAATCTCATAAACTTTTAAACAAGATTTATGAAAATTTGGATAATGACCCTCCATTTTTTGATGTTGACACCTTAAGACAAACTAAATTACATAAACTGTTAAGAGTAATCAATGCCAACCCTGATTTAGAAGAGTTCCATCCCATTTGTAGCAATATTTTAATCCATTGGTCAAAGCCAATAATGGACCTGAAAGCAGAGAGGGAGAAGTTGAAAAAGCAAGGGAACTCCTAAAACAATTCCAAAATATAAAATTCTAAAGCCCTTTTAGAAATGTAAACAAATATATTCATCTTTTAAAAAGTCAAACTCTCCACTTCTTCCTGTCAAGCTATAATTTTCTATTCAGTTTAGCATTTTTATATTTCTTTTTTCCTCCTTAATTTCAATTCACAGTTGACTAAATGGTATAAGATGTCACTAAAATTTTATGTATTTTTATTTTCATATCAAGTTTTATTAGAATTTTATTTTAAGCCAATATCTTTCAAGGTTGCAATACTCACCACACATAATTAGATATCAGTGTCTAATTACATATATGTAATTGTAATTGTAATTGTACAATATAATAAATATAATTATTTTTTATAAGAATATAAGTAAATTTTTTTTAAACAATTGTCGGCTATAAGTACAACACTAAATACATCCTACTTGAATATGTGTTTACTGTTTTCTAATTTTCATTTATATGTTACAGTAGCTATTTAAACAAAAAATATAATTGATCGTGACGGGGAAAAAAGCAGTAGAGGAAAGGGAATGAAGAACGGTAAGAAACGGAGAGCATTCCATCTTAAACAGTTACAAGACACTGTGTAGATAATGATGGTTACAATGTATGGCAATATATATAAAGAATATAGTGAAATATCGCCATCTACATTTATTTAAAGTATCACAGAATATTTTTCTTGACCAATATATTTCATTATGCTAACTAGAAGTTGCAATGAGTTCCCAGCTGGTTTAATTAATCTAATCAAAACTTCCAAGTATGTTCACCTTGCAACATGTGGAAACGATAGTTCTCCTTCGCTATCCTTGATGAATTATATATACGTACCATCCGATCAAACATTCAATAAAAGGGATAATAACAACTATATTATTTTTGCTACACATGAAGATTCTGAGAAATATTTCAATATTTTGTCTAATCCGACAGTCTCTTTACTATTTCACGATTGGATTGCAGCAAACAATTTAAAGGTAAGAAAGAAAAGTATATCAGAACCTTTGACAAATTCACGAACAGAAAATAATGATTTATTGGTAAATTTCTTGGGGAGTTTGAATGATTCAGAACTAAATCAAGTTAGTGCTACTATTAAAGGTGTAGCGGAAGTAATATACCCTTCATGTCGAGAGGCACAATATTATACGAAGTTGTTATTGAGAGCCAACCCAGATGCCGATGTATTTGTACTTGGTGATGACACTGTTTTAATCAAAGTTACTATGACTAATGCAAAGGTTACTGATCGTGAAAATAATACAAAGGTTTATAAATAATACAAATATACTACAGAATTGTGCATACACCTAATAAGCACAATATGTGTACGATAATATCAACGTTGCTTCTTAAAATCCTTATGTTGCCGAAGAAAGGCCTTGTACGCAGTACAGCGTTTTTACTTACCCTTTCATTAACTATATAATGCCAATCTAACTTCCAGAATATCGAGAGTAATCAACCGGTATAGGTGAAAGGCTAAATTCGGCATTGTTCCTATGATTCCTTTCATTAAATTTTAAAATGTCCAAATTATTCTTATCATTGAAACCCCTACCTGTATATTTATCATAAGAAGTATCATTCTCGTTGGTGTATTTATAAGTATTATTATAGTTTAATTCATCATCTAGGTTCATGCTAATAGACTGGCTATTTTTTATTTTTAATTTTTTAATATCTTCAAGTAACCTTTTATTTTGTTCCAGGGCCAAGTCTAATCTTTCTGTAGTTATTTCTAGTTCTGATTTTTTTGCTTTTAAATCCCTTTGTAATAGTCTATTTTCGTTCCTTAGAAGAAACAGCTGATCATCTTCAATTTTTGATTCTGGGTGGAAATTCATATCAATTGCCTTTCTATAGTTTTGTTGTCTACGTAATTTTTGTAGTTGTATTTTATCATATTTCAATTCAGAAAGTTTAGATTTAAAAGCTTCACTGGTTTCAATTTTATCTTTAATGGCTTTATAATCTCTATTTGAACCAAATGGGCTATATGAAGTGTTAATGTTTATATTTCGGCACACTTCCTTCATACTTTCTAGGTTTTGATCATCGTTAGAAAATACTGATTTTACACATTTTAATAAAGAAGAAAATTGGAAAGAAAAATGGTTTTCCTTTTGCGATTCACACTTTGCAACTTTATAATTCTTGTTATTGTGTGAACATCGTTTCGTGTTTTTTTGGTGTCGACTGTCTCTAATGTTTGATCTGGCATTGTTCCGCAGTCTTGTATTACAATATGGTTGTATGTATGCTAGGTTTAGTTCCTTTTTTCTATATCTAGTTCTTCTCCTATCTTTATTTGTCGAATTATAAAATGAACTGTTCTGTTTCGTAGTGTCATCTTTATCATAAAAAAAAGAATTAACAGATTTTTGGACGGATTCCAGCATTATATTAGTTATTTTATGGTATATGGAGCTAATATCGTGTGCCTAGATCGCGACTAGGTATGATTAACATACATCTAAAAGAGAATATATATGGTATTTAGTTCGAAAAGGATCTTATACTTGATGAGGTTCTTTGTTGTTGTTTTTTGTTCACTAAAAGCCATTTGTCAAAGACGCGACATATTTTATATTAATATACAAAAAGAAAAAGACGCGTTTAAAGAAGACATAGCCCATCTGGATTCATATTTCAGGCATTCTAATGAAGAAAAGCCTAAAAAAGCTAATGTATGCTTATATATATCAACTAATAATTAATGTTAAAAAGAAAAATTGTGAAGGATGCGAGGTTCGAACTCGCGCGGACACCGTCCAACAGATCTTAAGTCTGCCGCCTTAGACCACTCGGCCAACCCTCCAATGATTTATGTAATTTTGTTGTAATGTAACCCAGTTTTGATCAAAGAAAAATAGCATAAAAGTATAGACTTAATTGATGCTATTTTGACCTAAAATTATTAAGAGAATTTAACCAATATTTGAATTAATAAGAAGACCTAAAAATATATTTGACATGATGGTAAACCCTAAAAGAAATAGAGAACATACGGCATCATAATTTATTATGAGA
>JAJLYB010000037.1:59235-94821 GCA_030674245.1 Jamesozyma piceae | reverse complement strand
TCGACTATGTGAAAAATTTTCACCTATTACTTCACTTCCCAGAGACGTATAAATAGACCAATACTTCAAGTATACAATCTGATTGATATTGATTCTTAATTAATTAATTAATTTATTTATTTATTTTACATAATTATTATTTTATAATAAACCGAACTTTTATACAAAGATTACAAGTAGTAAAAGATATTTACTTCCTATTCTAACCTAAACTTACCTCGACATACACTAATCAAAAATGATGCCTTCAACTAAGAATCAATCTTCTATCAGTGCGTATGCCTCTGAACGCCACCCATATTATATTCATAGTACCATATAATCTCCATCTCAGCAATAAGTAAATGCTTTTACACATTCATTGTCTCACTTTCTTTTTCTCGCTTTTTTTTTATTATTCAGTATGCATTTGGTCAAAAGGTTTAAGTTCTTTTCGATGAACGGCATACCCAATACCAGAGGCGTAACTAAGGGGCCATTAATAATAAAGAATGGTTGGGTGAATTCGACATCATCGTGGTAGAACATCAAATTAATGATAGATTTGATTTCACATACCAGTCCCCAAGCATTAGTGACAGGTAACGGGTTTTCCAGGTTTTCCAGGTTTTCCGTATAATTCATAAGATCAGTTAGATATTGGGATTCTATAAAGTTATTGGAAGCACCTGTATCTAATAAAGCATTTGTTTGTTTGCGCCTCAACTGTAACTGTACTTTTAGTACCAGTAAGTTATTATATTTCTGTTGGTTGATTGTACTGCACAGATAGGTTGAGTAATTTGGATGAATAAGGGCACCAGAGTCAGTCGTGATAGAATTTAGTGTCATTGGATCTGATTGGTCTGAAAACTCTAGTTTTTTGGATCGGAAGTGTTATGGAATCAATTGAAAGGTTTAATCTGAGTATTTCTATAATTAAACGTCGTACATTAAATAGCATTAGGACCGTTGTTAGATTTCTTAAAACATTGTTTCTTGTTATGACCTCTCTTCTTACAAAAGGTGCAAACTTCTGCGGATCTTTTTGAACTCTTAGTATTTTTAGATATCTTGTTTCTGGATGACTTTCGGTCGTGTTCTCTCTTCAAAGTTTTTGCCTTCCTAGTTACCAGAATCACGGCATCATCGAAGGATATTGGCATGTGCTCAATAACGTGATTCCTCAAGGGAATGGGTAATGTTTTAGCATAAATGTGCACGTAAACATCTTCTAGCGTCAGTTTGGAATCTGGATGAACTAATTCATTCATTTTCTCTGCAATTTCTTCGTAATCATTCAAATCAGCCTGTACATCGAGAATATCTTGTATATCATAATGTACATTGTATTGTATTTTAGCAAGCTTGTTATCTTGCATTTCGATATCGTTGTTGTCTTCGTCGCCAAACTTTTTCCTAGTTAAGGCAAAAATTTCTTCTTCTGTCAGTGGTGTACCTTTAGCAGCTTTAGTTTTATAAATTACATCGTAATACCATTCTAGGGGGTTCCCTACTAGCGTATACTTAATAGCACGAAATGCTTCATTATCTGAAATGTTGCAATCTTTTAGCAAGTCTTTAGTAGCTATTTCCCAAATGCGATAGGGGGTAGGAGTGTTGTTAGTTATAGCGCCCAATTTAAGTTGAACTCGTTTGACCATTAGATCAAGGGACTTGTCGGCCTCTGACATAATATATTGGGGTAAATCATAAGTTAATCTTGGTGTTAACTATGTTGGTTGGATAGATATTAGTGTCGCTACTATGTAAGAGTTGCCCCTTTTCTACTTGATATATTTCCAACACTGCGAATCATCTAGTTTATCACACCGACAATAAGTTATATTATCCTCTCTTACCCTCATCTATGTTCCTAATAAGCTAATGTTTGAGAAGTAAACATTATTGTTGTTAAACAAACATTTTTGTCATTCATAACTTTCTTTCCCTTTGTCATTGTGTACTTTTATATTTATTTCTACATCACGTCCATGATTGCTAGTAACCTTCATATATAAACCTGATATATTATAACCTAACAAGTTATGTTCCTAATAACATATAATATTCCCCCCAGCATAGATATATTCATAAACTGAAACCAGATAGACTCACTAAATTTCTTCTAAATATAGCCTTCTTTTAAAATTTAGACAACATATAACTCAAAATCCCTTTATTATATAAAATCTGGTTCCCTTATTTAATTCGTTCCCTTTATTATCTAATTTTTTTGTTGTATAAAAAGAATGTAAAAAAAGTGTCAGTAGAAAAAATATTGTTTGAAAATGAATAATACTTGTTAAATATGAAGTTATTAAATTTCTAATACCATATTAATAATATTTCAACAAATTGGTACATATATATTTCCTCTCAAATATTTTATACTTTTATTTTCATACCAATATAATCTATTTATACAAGAATATCGCACTAAAATATGAATTATATGTTGTTGCTCTATCATGTATCCACTTTCAAAAGTGTAGTTGCTGTCAGGTGGAATGGTCATGAAGAATCCATGCAGGAATTTAATAAAATATCTGAAGAAGACCTTAATCACTTTTTTAAAGTTTTTTCCCTCTATATGTTTCTTGGAACCTTTACATATTTTACTGTTTTTAGTTTTCTACAGGGGATGCGTATAAACACTAGGTACCATGAGAATAAAGTCATTCCTAAAGAAGATTTTAATATGGTTGCAAGGAACTTTACAATTGCAAGTTCAATTGGAGTATGTTTTTTGCTAGGGAACCATATAGGCATATTCGAAAAGATTGATCCACAGGAAAACCAGTGGCAGGAAAACTCACAGAGCATATTCAATATTATCTTTTTTTACTTGATAGTAGGACTAGTGACTGTAGACTTGACAGGAGTACTAATATATAGATATTGGAGATGTAATTCAGTTTAAGTTTTCCTATCTTCAAAAAGCCAACTATCAGACCTGGGATAGGTTCACATTCCAAACCGATGATGGTTATAAAAAGGTGAAATCAACACACACACGCATATATATATATATAGAGAGAGAACATTACGCTACACGTTAAACTGTGTCTATTGCTATTACTATACTTATATTAATTATTATCGGTTACGTTAATTTAATTAAAACAAACAAAAATAAGTTTACTAGTAATATCATATAAATATAACACTTTTTTCTGTCGGTTGCTGGGTATTTGTCTTTTGAAGTGTTATTACTCTAATTATATGAATTTTCTATTAACAACAATTGTTTTATTGTTCCCTTTCCGCTTAGTGTTGTACCATTTATGTTAAAATCAAATATCAGTAAATATTTTTGTAATTGGGATCTATATGTATAATTAGGTTTTCAATTTGAAATGTTTCTATTCTATTTAATCAGTAAATACGATATAATCGAAAATATATATAATTAAGGTTGTGGTTATTATACAATTTTTACTGGAATACTACCCTATCTTTAAATTTTATATCATTTTGACTTTCAATCTTTAGTAATGTGAATATACGCGCTAGATTGTTTGGTTTGGTTTTGATGACTTGGCTACTTCAGTTGAATTAGTTATTTAATATTTATGAGTTTTTGCACATTTTTGTTCTAAAATTTCCAATACTATGTGTACTAAGGAATGAACCCTAGTGCGTACCCTTTGAAGTTTCCTGTCAACGTTTTTAACCTGGGCTACCTCTTTTGAAGTCACCTCTAAAAATCTCTACCAAAAGGCATAATCCAACAGCAGCGGCTATTGAAAGACATCTATTTACCATAGTGAAATCTTGTTCAGGTATATCTTGATTGTCACTTTGCCTGGTATTTATACGCATCCGCTGTAGACCACCAAAAGCGATGTTGAATCCAAAGGTCAAAAGAAATGCATGAAGGAAAACAGTTTTCATAGAGTCCTTGAAATCAAATATTTTATCAGCTGTTTCCAACATATTCGGGCCTGTCCGAATAACATCTATTGCAAATACCGAGGTAATAAAGTAATAAAAGTAAGTAATAAAATTCATATTTTAAAAACATGGTTTTCCTTTTGTACAGAAGAAGCAAAGAGGTGTATATAAAAGAACAATTATTTTCTATAAAATAGAAATAACCAAATAGAAACACATTTTCTTATTTATATACTTATTATCATCATTTCATTTTGTGTCGTCAATGCTATCTTGATTGCGACACATTCGGTAGGTTACTTTCACATAAATCTGTCCAGAACCTCTTAAGTAGCCAATAAGAATAGTAATACATAAATAATTAGTTATATAATAGTACAAATAAAATTTTAGAATTGAACTTTCAACTCTATCGTCATAATATACCAAATATAATGAACAACCATTAAAAGTAATATTAATTGCCAGTAAGTAACAAAAAAAGAATGAAACAATGAAAATACCTTTTCAAAAATGATTATAAAAAATAATTCATGTAATTTTATAACTTTAGTTTGTACCAAGTGATAAATATTCCTGGGCCAGCTCTTTTAAATTATATATAGTATATAGCTTCCAGTTCCCTTATCATATAATTCGTTCCCTTTATTATTTAATTTTTTTGTTATATAAAAAGACTTTGAAAAAAGTGTCCGTAAGGAAAATATTGTTTGAAAATGAATAATACTTGTTAAATATGAAGTTATTAAATTTCTAATACCATATTAATAATATTTCAACAGAGTGGTACATATATATGCCAAATATTGCCTCTAAAATATTTTATACTTTTATTTTTACTCTAATCTATTATATATAAAAAGAAAGAACGCCACATTGTAGTGTGAATATCTTTTTGATGTTCCACTTTATTTCAACCTTCATACACATAGTCATTGGCGAGATGAGTAATCGTGAAAACAACCTTCGTGAATCCAAGGAACTATTGAGCGTAAACTTGAACTACTTTTTAAAAGAATGTGTCCTGCTTTGGTTTGTTGGGGCTTTTATATTATTCACTGTTATCAGTAGTATAAAGTGGACGCGCATACTAATAAGATATTGTGCGAATGAACATATACCTGAACAAGATTATACCAAAGCCGCATGGAACCTTGCAATGGCAGATGCTATTGGAACCAGTTTTTTAGTAGCTATTTATAGAGGTGATTTCGAGTTAAGTAGTTCGGGTGGGAGTGTATGCAATGCTCCAATGTCCAATAATTTCAAGGGCATCGTTTTCTACTCAATATTAAGCCTGTTAATATTAGAACTCGCTGGGATAATTATGTATAGATATTGGAGAACAAATTCAACCACATATCTCAAGTTGTCAAAAATATAACTGACTGTAACAGTTAATGGCCACAATATGGTGTAAATTGAATATCTAGTAGTCATATACTACACGTTACACATTGTCTACAACTATTATAAAAAGCATATTAGTTTTTATAATAATCAGTGAATTAATAAAATACTATAGAGAATAAGAAACGATCCTAAAGAAATTAAACCATTTTCAATTTTAGAACTTAAAAATATTTGAATAAGATTGTAAACACAAACAATTTTTCACGTTCAATTAAAGTTTATAATTATATTTATATATATGCAACGCCTATATTGTTATCTATAAAATATAAGAAGGCAACAAAAACCCAACCTGAAACAATATGCCTTAAAGTGGCCCTGATAACCAAGTCAATTACTGAATTGACGGTAAAATACATCTGGAACAGTACTAGAAGAAGCAGTTATAAAATATTTCTTTTATAATTCAATTATATCTTCATAATTTAAGATATATAATATACACTCAATAGAACTATAAAGAAAATTTCAAAATGGTAATTTAAAATTCTATCTTAGATATGCAAGGAAGCTCACACTTTATGAACCACTTAAATTATCAAAACAGTACCAATTAAAAATTTCATTTATACTCTTATTAAATGCCAAAACGTGAATAAAGTTAAATAAAACCAGGCTATTATAAATGTTTTTAAATATATCCAATTACATTAAAATATTGAAAATAGAAACTTAAAACCAATTCTAATCCTTTCCCCAACCTATCTTAACGGCTTCATCGTACGTTGGATAATTAATATAACCTTTTTCTGACATTCCATAGAAAGTGGAGTTATTATGAACATTTAATGGGAGACCTTGCTCTAAGCGATCTGGAAGATCTGGATTAGAAATATAATATCTACCATAACCAATCAATGTATCATTATCCTTCAAATATTCTTTTGTCACACCAGGTTTTAATGTTAAACCACCAGTCCTGATAACAATTCCCTTCCAGATAGAATATATGTAATCAGTGCTACCTTCTTTAAATTCCGGAACAGTTTGATTTGATGTCGCAGGTTTATTGTAACTTTCACGTTGTTCTGATATATGGATAAACGCCAAACGTTTACCACCTCTGGCATGTTTCTCTAATTCGCCAATAAGGTACGCATACTGGGCAACTAGGGTCGGATCAGTTTCTCCAGACATGGTACCATAAAGGTTAAAGGGAGATAGCCTAATACCAACCTTGTCAGCACCGATAGCATCCACAATAGCATCTACAGCTTCTAGGGTAAATCTTGCTCTATCTTCAATTGATCCTCCATATCTATCGGTTCTTTTGTTAGATATTGGGTCTAAAAATTGATTTAATAGATATCCATGAGCTGCATGTAGCTCAATACCATCAGCACCAGAAACGATAGAATTCTTAGCAGCTTGGACAAATTCCTTGATATATTCTTTAATTTCATCCTCAGTGATACCATGTTGTAGGTTATTAGACTTGATTGCCTTTTCTTTTGATATTTTGTCCATGTAGACACCGTCCGAAGCAGAATCGTAACGTAAGCCATCTCTAGCCAAGTTTCTAGGATCAGCTTGTCTACCCAAACTCCACAATTGAACCCAGACAAACGATTTATTTTCATGAATTTTCGAGAAAATCGTTTTCCATTGTTCAATTTGTTCTTCAGACCAAATACCTGGAGCATGATCATAGCCACCAGCTTGTGAAGAAGTAAATGTACCCTCGGTAATAAGCATAGTTCCTTCTCTCTTTGAACGTTGATCATAATAAATTGCAGCCCAGTCGTTGTTTGGAATATTACCAGGGTGATGAGCTCTCATTCTAGTCAATGGTGCCATAACAACTCTATTTTTTAGGATAGTATTACCAACTTTAATTGGCTTGAACATATTAGTATCTTTGAAAGATACTGGCTTGAACTCTTTGACAAATGGCATGTTTATATATATTTATTTAGATGTACTCTGATTTATTGATTACTATATTCATATGTATATTTAAATTATGACCTTAATTTAATAAAGCAAACCACCATAAATTGTTTAAAAAATTGGTTGGCTTATATATTATCAAATGCATTGCAACTAACGAAGTTGAATTTATTTGGAAATACTTTCTCTGAAAATTGGAAATATACAGGAAACTTTTGATTACTATAGATTTGACTTTGATTCAGGGACAAAGTTCTTTGATAATCATTTGACGGAAGTTTCTTTTCCGTTCCGCTTTCCATTGAAGAGATTCCGGATCCTCGAGAAACATCGTCAGTAGACAATCAAGAGTAATTTACATTAAATTAAAATGCAGATAGTCACTGATACGGCTTATTCTTAGTCGCGATCCAGTCGATATACCAATAATAATACTATTTTCATAGTACTTGACTACTGATCTAAATTATGAAAACATATCTATCATGTTATTATCATTACCTTCATTGTCCCCAACACCGTAAAAGAATGCATTGCTATTGCTCATTACTGTTATTTCATTATTCTGGGATTTCATATTGATATCTTGAAAATTATTGTTCATGTTATTATTGCCATTGTTGTAGTTTTCATTTTTTTTAACAATATATTCATCCCAGATTGACTTCGACGAAATTTGATATAACAAATCCATAATATTCTGTTCACCTTGGTTAATAGACTGTAGATTTTTATCTTTAACTTGATCATTGTTAATATTTTGGTTATTAAGTTTCAGATCATCAAGCTCCATAAAGTTATTTTCATTATTGGGCATATTAGTGTCCATTGGCGGGTTAATAACTTCACCTTGAATTGGTACAGTTAATTCATTAACACTACAGGTGTTACCACTATTAATTTTTTCGAACTCACTGGAAAATTGTTCTAGCACAACCTCTAAATTATCCTTAATAGGGATTGTATTATACTCCTTGAGGTTACTAGTCGTTGATGTTTCATTTTGGATATGTGAATTTGAATTACTACTGTCTCCAAATTTTAATCGCATGACAACAGCGGATAACATTTTATAAATATTGTAACAATTTTTGGCTGCACTGCATGTGCCAATTAAATTTTTTAATACTTTTAAAACCTTATCAGTATATTCCTGAACAATACCCTCGTTAATATTAATATTTATATCCGAATAATAAGCAATGTAAAGAAATGTATTTCCGGTCATGAAAACATTATGAACTGCAACCCATGTATAACCCAATTTTTTAGTGATGCACATATTATGAAAAACATCTATTGTTCCCTTGGTACTTTCAGATACAATTTGGAAAGCTTTCTCGGTTAAATCAGGACATTTAGGTGACAGCCCATAAAGGATTATCTTAGAATAATGATAATTTAAATCAAATAGAAAAGTGTTAAATTTACAGTTCATTGTGTCAAAAGATTTTGGAACTTCATTATTATACCAATTATCTAAATCTTGAAGTATTAATCCTCTCCAGTCTTCAATATTTGAAAATATTCTTGGTAATTCAGAATTCGGTGCATATAATACCTTGACAATTGCAGCTTGAATTTTTCTTACTCTGAACATCGATGATGCAATAATTTTAGATGAAACAGATAAATTGATTGCATCAGAATAATCTTGCATCTTATTATCATGAAAATTAATAAATGAGTCATCTAATAAGCTTGGATATCGAGCAGTGATGCTTTCCTCTGGGATACCAAAAGGCCTACCAAAATATGAGCAAATTTGTCTATCCAGTGAATAAACTGTCCAGAAAAGTCTTCTGCGTAGGTCTCTGGTGAATGGATCATAATTGAGATTTAATTTTTCTTCGTGCAAACCTAAGTCAACTGTCAGTCTAAGTACAGAACCCATAATATACCAAACACCAGGAATGTTCGGTCTCATTATAGAATATATTGCCATTAAAAGTGTACCTGACAGAGCTTCTAACCTATCTGTGGTAGAAAATAGTGAATTCATAAATTGGGTGGCTCTGTTTTTGAATAAAAGAACTTTTGCGTTGTTTGATCTAAGAACTTGAGTAGCATGCCCAATAGCAAATATCATATTTAAAAAGAAAAATGGAATTTGAAACCTTTTAGGTAAAATAGTATCTATTTCTGCCTTTTCATTTCCTTGAAGTTTCTCCCATATGTTATACCATGGGTTATTATTATCAATTTTATCACTTGGATCACTTTGAGTAACCGATACATATGATGGTAATTTAAAGTTTTCATTGATCTTGGTGTGATCAGAAGAAAGAGATAATTGAGGATTCCAGGGACCATAAATTGGTTCAAAATATCTCTTTAAGAAAAATTCACGATGGAAAATTGGCAACTGAGAATTTGTGTCAATAAAATAACGTATAATCAATTGTTCAGCCTCTTCTTTAGGGGGTAAACCTAAATAATCTAACTTCGAACCAGATAGCTGATATTTTTTATCTTCTTCAATCTGTTCCTGTCTTTTGTCAAATTCTTCATCTAATTCTTCTACTAAAGTGTCTGGGCTAAAATTTGCTGCAGTAAACACTAATTTAGCAAATGATACACCCGATGAATCACCTAAGAACGAATTTGAAGAGCTTGTTTTCATCGATCCAATATTAGTTATATCTTTATTTGATTCATGAAGCTCATATGGTCGCGTATTATGTTGAACCGCGCTACCTGTTTCCGGTAATATTTCCGTACTATTACAATTGGATATATCACTAGGTACTGGATTATTAATCTTTTCATCAATAATCCAATTATTATTATTATTATTATTATTTTCATTCTTTAAGAGTGTTCCTTCACTTATTAAATAACTTGCTAGTAAGTCATCATTTCTAAAGTTTAAGGATGCGCACTTGTTATTTAAAGAATTTATTATCCTCTTTTCCTTATATGGTTCATCATTACTAGTAGCTGGTATATTACCTCGTACTTCATTAGGATCGATACCATGAGATTTTAATAATTGCATCATTGTAGATAATCTATTCTCTAAAAATAAAACATATGATCTTGGTACATCTTTGCCAGTTGCAGGATCTATAGATACACAAGGTTCATTAGCCTTAGCACACCTCCTACAACTTGGCAATTCCTTGTCACATTTAATTTTCTTGAGTTTGCATCTTTTGCATGTAGTTGTAGATTTTGCTGGATAGCTGTTTTCTTGGTTGCGTTGTTCTTTATTCGGTGGCCGTACCTTCTTTGTTATTTTATTCTCAGTATGATTCTTGTTGGTTCCTTTCAGACTTACCATCTTTACTATATCTGATAAAGATATAATCTTAACAAAATTTAATTCAAGCAATCATCATATGAAAGCAATATTAACTGTGCATACTATCAACCTCATCGCAAAAGTTTTTCAAAAATTTTTTATTGACACATAAATTTTGTACGGAATAATTTTTTTTTGCCTAAGATCTAATAATAACATACGATCCACCGTACTACTAATTACACATATAGACCTGTATTACTCTTATAAATATACAAATATTCCAGCTCAGTTCACTAAATTTTAGCAATCGGTAGGAAAAGAGATAAGAAACGATGAAATTAGGAATTATTCCATACCAAAAGGAAGACTTTATTGTATCGGAAGGTGGAATACACCCAACACCACCACAATTCCAGAGCACGTATGAAAATTTTCATAAACCACAGGATATACCACTGAATAAACGTAACTTTATTTATGTTCCCTGTGCACCAATTGCAGATTTTAAAGAATTGGGCTACTGTAACACGGAGTATCCGTTTGAGTATCCCGGTTTTAATTTAATGGATAGGGCGAATGGGCTATCACTGAAGGAAGGAACAAACGATAATATTGGTGTTATAGAGTCAATGGGTTGGAGAACTGCACGGTGCGATGTTTGTATCAAGGAGGGGATTTGTTATTGGGAAGTTGAAGTGATTAAGGGTGGTTCAGTTGAATATGAAAATCCAGACAGTGATATATTGAAGAAGAAGGAGAAAATTGATTCTAGCCCGCATCTGAGATTTGGGATATCAAGAAGGGAAGCCAGTTTAGAAGCACCAGTTGGATTTGATTCATATGGGTATGGCATTCGGGATCAATCTCTGGAATCAATACATGAAGGTAAATTATCAAAAGTGTTAAAACATAACTCACAGGAATTGAAACCCGGTGACACCTTAGGTTTTTTACTGAATTTACCTGATCTGCAAGTTCAAATTGAGCAGGCAAAAGAATATACAAATAGAAGAGTTGAAGCTTTAAACCAATTTACGAACGAAACATATTATAATAGTAATAGTAGTTACAATAACCACAGCGAAGACCTAAATAATAACAGCACACAACCCCTTAGGAAGAAAAATAGACCAAACAAGAATCCATATAAAGAATTTCAAAAGGCATTGTTAGAAGATATTAATTATGATAATATTATTAGAGATCAAATTGCAATTAGATATAAGAATCAGTTATTTTTCGAAGGAACTGATTACGTGAAGACTACGAAACCTGAATATTATTCTTCTGATAGAAGAGAAAGACAGGATTATTATAGATTGAATGAATCATTTTTGAAGATATATCTGAATGGCGAATACTTGGGCAAAGCATTTGAAGACATCAATCCATTTTTGCCACCATTTAGTGAATTACAGTATAACGAGAAATTTTACTTTGGATATTGGAAAAATGGAGGCCAGTCTGAGGAAGAAACAAATGCGATAGATAAGGAATCGACACCTACCGACTTGACAGCTCGTAGCAGCAAAAATAACAAAAGCAATGGATTGTTGTTAAGGAATAAGTATGTAAATAACAACAAACTGGGTTACTATCCTACTGTAAGTTGTTTCAATGGAGGTGAAGCAAAAATAATAACGGTTGAAAAGAATTTAAAATATTTGGATAAAGTTATTCGTTCAGAGAACAAAAATAATGATAATAAAGATATTAAAGCATTGGATAGACTGTTTAATGAACAAGTTGCTGAAGACATCGTTTGGGATATCATCGATGAAATTGAAGAAGAATTCAAGAAGAATTAAAAAATATGAAATCTTGATGGTGCAACCATGTGAGTAAAATACAAAAAGCCCATATTTTTATTCAACAATCCTATAGAAGGGTTAAACGGGCATATTCGGAATATTCACTGCAAGCCAAAAAAAATTGTTGACTGAATAATTAAATTGAAGACAAATACAATATAGACAAGTTAAAGAAAATGTAAATAGGATAACATATATATAAGTAACGAATAAATAAATAAATAAATAAAATCAATGAAAGGGAGGGAAGGAAAATGTATATATGTGTATATTATTTTAATAAATTTTTATTTCCTTATTCGAATATTCCAAAGAAATAATGCATGAAAAAATGAATAGAGTAGATCGTTAATGTCGTTACACAATTGAAGATAACCATCTTTTAGTGAACATATCCACAATGGCTCTATAATGGCCAATAATTCCCAACAATACGAAGAAATGCCAGAATGTATGTGATGAACCAACATAATCTACCCACCATAATGAAGCAAAGTTTTTGGAGAAGATACGACCTTTGCGACATTCGCAATGCATTGGTTTCTCTCTGAAATGGATGTCTTTGTCCCTGGTGATAATATTCAAATCTGTAGATAATTGGTGTGTTGTAGGAATGCTTTCATCAATTTCTATATCTGTTCTGAATCTCTCTGGGAAGAAGGAGCCATAAAAGAGAACACCAATACAGTACCAGACTAACGATTTGTTTGTTACAGGTGTTACTAATTGTGCAGTGAATGGTAAACCCTCCAAGAAAATGACATGACAAAATGATAAGAAACCCATACTAGCTAATAATACGAAGAATTTAATTCTTAGTGGTCTTGATTCTGGGGTATCAAATTTTGGTGAACAGTTTAAGTAGACACCAATACATCCCAAAGTCAACGATACAGACATGTAGATTGTCATGAGCAGTTTATAGTTGTATAGGGAGACAAATTCTACAGTAAGGATCGAGGCAGTTATTAAAATTGAAATTCCACTATAATCAACACATGCGAACTTTCTACGTAATTTTAAAAAGGATGTACCGTTAAAAGTATGCCAAAAGGTTGAAGCGACTAAACATTTCATTGCGGCGAATAAGAATAAGAAGACGATATATTTTGCTTCTTTTGGAACCTTTTCTGAAGTAAAAATCTCAGAGTTTGGATATTCGTAGGTGGTTAAATATAAGACATATAGTGAACCTAGTAAGTGAGTCCAGATATTCGAGGTTTCGTTATGCCATCCATACCAGTTGAATATAGATAAGAAGGATTTCTTGTGGGAGTTGTAGAATCTGTAATTATAGATAATGTATCTATTTTCTCTCCATGGGAATGGTAATTGATAGTAATGTAAATGGGAATCTTTACCTGACTCATATGCTTTATCATGGTTGAAGAAGCAAATTTTCTCTTTGATCTTGGTTAAGGTTTCATCATGATTAGTTTCAGAATTATTATCTAATAAATCTTGTAAATTTTCTTTAGTCTTTTCAGTAATATCGGAGGATGATCCTTCA
This sequence comes from Jamesozyma piceae, assembly GCA_030674245.1. Lineage (NCBI taxonomy): Eukaryota > Fungi > Ascomycota > Saccharomycetes > Saccharomycetales > Saccharomycetaceae > Jamesozyma > Jamesozyma piceae. The sequence goes on along the minus strand of JAJLYB010000037.1, from coordinate 81,074 downwards.
TTTGAAGATGAACGAGAAGATGAAGAGAAAGAAGAAGCGGTAGATGGAGATTTAGCGGCTTTAGATGAAATGAAATGTTCCTGTGGTCTTTGGCTCTTTGAGAAATTTAATACAGAATTATTAGTTGATGGGTTAACTAGAGTTTGAGAATCAGAGTTGAAAGAAATTTGAGAATCAAATCTTGAAATATGCTGTTTTGAAAAGTTGTTATTGTTTTCTAAGGAAGAAGAAGAATCATATTCACTTTCGTAATCTTGGTTATCTTTTTTAACAGCATCATCTGTGGTATCAGCTATGACAGCATCAGTAGCACTGGAGTTGCTATTTCTGTTATAGTATCTTGAATTGTAATAATGTCTAAAAGCAAAATCTTTCCCGGTCTTTTTGACTCTATTGAAGTTGTTGACACCTTTTCTACCTAATCGTGATAGAGAGTCCATTGGAGAAGGAATGCTTGGATATTTTTGGTTTGTCTCTTTAGCTAGAGTGCTATCAGAAACATGGCAGTTGTTTGAATTATGATTGTTATAATAGTAATTCATTGCAGTATTTGTATTTGAAAAGAAGTCGTAAAAATTGACGTGAAGTTTAAAGGTAAGTTTCTGAAGTTTGGGTAAAAAAGTAGTATTTGCTGGATAGACGAGAATGTATAGTAATTTGGGTAAATAGAGAGGTGAAATAAAACAGAAAATAAAATATGACTAAAATGTATAAGGTAAAATAAAAATTAAAAAAGAGGAAGTGGTGTAATGAAATATGTGTACCTAAGTGTATGGTTATTAGTCAAAACGATGGATTAAAATGAGAGAGTGGATATTTGAAGTGAGGTTATGATGGTTTGAAGCTGTAACAGAAGTAATACAAATGCTATTCTAACTAGTATCCAAGTTTAAGATGTTTACTGAAACAAGATTTTGAAAAAAATATGTATAAATATATATAATTACAAAAGTAAAAGTTACTCCACATGAGATTTAAAAATATGTAAAGCTTTCCAACGTTACGAAGGAATCCGGAATATCTCCAGACTCTGCACCACGGTAAGTAGAGTTTGCAACAATAGAACAAACCGTTACCGTTCGCCAGATTAAACGCAAGTTTTCCAACCAAAAACCACTATCTATCCACCAAAAAGAAAATAACTAATCTCGAGAGCAGAGAAAAAACACAAAAAGAAAGAATGATCCAAAAAGAAACAACAGAAAAGAAAATAAAGGGATCCACAGCAACTTCCAAACTGTGAAACAGCAACAACTTTCCCAAAGAAAGACAACAGTCTCGAGACCAAAAACACCCACCCACGTTCGCACGTCCGCAACTTTCCAAATACAGCTGAATTGAATATATGCATCTACTGGTAAACGATAAGAAACTCGCTCATTAAACGAGCCGACTAATTTCCCGCAAAAGTTCAGACACGACAACTTGTGCGACCTGACCAGCACCCCCACTATGACCATTCGTCATGACTGTAGGAACGGAGTAGGTGGGAATCTGACCAATCACGCAAGTCTACAGCATTTGCTGATAGACCGAAACGTTTCTTTTTGTTGCAGAGACTGAGCTGCACGGTCAAGTTTAAAAATAGTGGGGTAAAACTCTAATGTCGTTCATTCTCTCTATTAGTAGTTATTATACATTATCGCAAGATGCTCCCCAGGAGTAACTATTGTTTACAGGGGTAACTGATAAAGAGTTTGTAACTGTCCCAGGTAACTGGTTCAGTTTAGAGATACAATGGCATCTATATCTTATCTGGATTGTCTGATTGGCATACAGTTACCGTCGGAAAACTGGAATAAATTCCGTATTAATACAATGGCACACTTCACGTAATTACATATGATATAAACAGTGCTGAGAAGGCACGATTTTACTTATTTGATTAATACTTTCAAGGTATAGTTATTCCGGTGTGTTATATCAACATATGTGAAAGAATAGTCATTAATATAGCAGCTTTTAAACCTATATACCCTTTTATAACCTCATATAATGACGTTTGTCCATATTTCCCCTACGTTTTGAGCCATTTTATTTAGGGCTCAATATATAACCTTCTGCTTAAATAAGATTTCTGTCCCGGGTAGGCCGGGTACTGACCGGACAGCAAAATGAAATTTACTGAAAAATTTTTCTTTTTCAACCTGTCAAGGATGGAAATCCTGTTTGTGGTGACAAATTAAAGGTTTATGGAGATTACATATTACCTATTTCGCTATATATATTCTTTTTTATCAGTGGGTGATTCGTTTATAGAGTAACTTTTTATCAATCAGCTATTTTAATTTATATTATTTATTTTTTTAAATCTATTCAGTTATTACAAGCTCATATTGAGATATTCAATCACCAATTGCAATGACAAACGTTGACCCACAAGTAGCTTACGATCTTATCACTAAGAATTTACAAGAAGTGCTAAACCCACAAATCATCAAAGATGTCCTAGAAGTCGAAAAGAGACACTTGAAATTATACTGGGGTACTGCTCCAACAGGTAGACCACATTGTGGTTATTTCGTTCCAATGACAAAGCTAGCTGATTTCCTAAAAGCTGGTTGTGAAGTCACCGTCCTATTAGCTGATTTACATGCTTATCTAGATAACATGAAAGCAACCTTAGATGTTGTTAACTACAGAGCTAAATACTACGAGTTCACCATTAAGGCTATCTTAAAGAGCATCAACGTTCCAGTAGACAAGTTAAGATTTGTCGTTGGTTCTTCATACCAATTATCTGCAGAATACACTATGGATATATTCAGATTATCAAATGTTGTCTCTCAAAATGACGCAAAGAGAGCAGGTGCGGATGTCGTCAAACAAGTTGCAAACCCATTATTAAGTGGTCTAATTTACCCATTAATGCAAGCCCTAGATGAAGAATTCTTAAAGGTCGATGCACAATTCGGTGGTGTAGATCAAAGAAAGATCTTCGTTCTTGCTGAAGAAAATTTAAATAATCTAGGCTATAAGAAGAGAGCACATTTAATGAACCCAATGGTTCCTGGTTTAACTCAAGGTGGTAAGATGTCCGCATCTGATCCAAATTCAAAGGTAGATCTTTTAGAAGATCCAAAGCAAGTCAAGAAGAAGATTAACAGCGCATTCTGTAGTCCAGGTAATGTCGAGGATAACGGTTTATTATCCTTCGTTGAGTATGTTATTGCTCCAATTCAAGAATTGAAATTTGGTGAAAACCATTTTGAGTTCTTTATTGACAGACCAGAAAAATTTGGTGGTCCAATTACATTCAACTCTTTTGAAGAAATGAAGAATGCATTCAAAGAAGAAAAATTATCTCCACCAGATTTAAAAATTGGTGTGGCAGATGCAATTAACGAATTATTAGAACCAATTAGAGAAGAATTTAAGAATAACAAGGAATACCAAGATGCTGAAAAGAATGGTTATCCTGTTGCCGTTCCAGTAAAAACTAAAAAAGCTAAGAAGCCAAAGAATAAGGGAACAAGATACCCAGGTGGTCAGGTCGCTAACGCAGATGCTAAAATGGTTGATGAAGTTACTGATGCTGTTGAAAATGTAGCCATCGATAATTAAAAGTAAATTAAAAGTAAATTTAATTTAGTTTTATTAAACTAAATAATAATAATAAAAATAATAATTAATCCATGCTATTATTATAAGTGTGTACCCAATACTTTCTGCCTTTTTGAAAACACTTTGTTCTTCTAAAAGTTATTTTTTAAATTCTTATTATTAGCTCACATATATAGTTAATGTTTTATTTTAGCAAGATGGTTTTCTGTACTTGTGTACCTTTTCAATATTTATCTTTTTATGTTCAGTGTTCTATTTAAAAAGAAGCTGTATGTACATTAAGCTAGTTACTATATGTTGATATATTTACTTTCACATTGTTTCCCAGCCCCCTATATCAGAATTCCCATCTGTTAATCTGAATACAACGGGTGGAACCATGCTGCCCAAAATTATTTCATTAGTCAAATATTGATACCTATCTTCATTTAAAAACACAGGAGTGTTAAATTTTAAATCTTCATCAGCATCACCATATTTGTTTAAATAAGGAGAATGATAAAATGTACCCCTATCGAAGTAAGACAAATATATCATATTACTTCTTGTCATTAAAAATATACCATATTTATTGAATATTTGGCATTCATTTTTACAATGGTTGGTACATTCTCCAATTTGATAGCCATGTACAGCAACAGGTTTTTGAACTATAACAGATTTACCACAGAATAAACAAATGGCTTTTTCACCTCTCAGAATACTGTATAGACTCTCTTCTTCATCATTGGCCTCTTCCATTTGATAAAAGCTAGATAATGAATGAGGTAAATCGATTAATGTAAATGGCTCAAACGACGAAAAGTTTATTTTTTCGAACTCAGTAAACATTTCGAATCTCAGCGTATCTGAAACATTTTCTGAATAAATCTTTTCTATTACTGGAAGGTCGTTATTCAAGTATTGATGAAATAAGTCATATAGGTTTGGGCAATTTGGGAGTCGAAAATATGCAAATATATATTCAAACTCATTCCTATATTCTGATCTTGATCTTGGATTCGGCCTACTTTCAATAGGAAATTGTGAGAAAAATAAAATTTGTAATCTTCTTAAGAAAATTGTTAGGGAACCTGTTAGCAACTTGTAAACGATTTTTGTTACAACTTCTAAAATCTCATTGGAAATTTGGCTATCAGGCATGAAAAATGAAATATACTTCACAAACAATTCATAAATAACAGGGTATATTGTAGGGCTATCGTTGTCATTACTGTCTGAGTTGTCATTATTATCTGTGAAACTATCCCAAAGATTATCCATATCAATAAGATCTCTATAAAAATTAATCTTTATTAATTCCCTTGTCAGTAAAATTAAATCTTGGTGAATTTTTCTTTTGATAATCTTTAAGATGGTTCCTGGGGGATCTTGTAAGAAATGCTCTTGATTTTGGAAGATCATACTTGCATACAAAAGCATATCTATATTGTATTTCTCCTTTAAAAAATAACGCCAGTCATCGTCACTAACTGAAGTCATCTCTTTTATTAAAAAGTCACTGTTCCAGCATACACAAGTGAATATTGATAACCTAAAATCAGCCAATAACCTAAGCGTCAATATGAAATGATTTGGGATTTTATCAATAATTGTTTGTGTATTGTCAGCATCCAGCATTGTAGCCCGTAATCTTAATTCTAAATTTGAAACTGTATTGACAAAAAGTTCGTTTACTGCAATATATAGCCTATGATCCTGGGGAGTATAGTCTTCCATTAAATTTTTAAAAACCATTGATATTTTCTGATACGTTACTCTCTCATATTCTGTCATGCCGTTGAAACCCCCATTTTCACCCAAATTTTTGAAAAATGAAGAAGTATCACAAGAGTCATATTCTTTTAAATTTGGAATAAATGAATTTGATAAGGAATTGCAAACAGGACAGTAGAAAAGGCCGAATCCATATGCAGCAGGAATATTTTTAGTTGTTTGGTTTTGTACAGGAATCACACTTTTCATATGATCCCCTAAACACTTCAGGTGGGATCCATGACCACAAGTTCTTAATACAGGATGCTCTTCAATCAGTTTTGAAGGCCTACTCTTATAACTTTTATTCGGTTGGCTACGGGCTAAATTTTGGAAGAGATTTTTCATATCTATTGTATCGCTAAAATCAATCCCATGATCACATATATTCTTTTCTTGGTGTGTAAAATATACAAAGAAATCATTAATTTTTTTCATTTTGCAAAACACACAGAAATCGTCAGGATATTTCCATCCACTAAAATTACTTCTCTCAGGCTGTAAATTAGAACACTCTACTAATGATGTTTCGCATAGTTCATTGGTGTGTGATGTATCTGATCCCTTCAATAATTCTATGGAACAATCTTTATGTGGTTCCATAGATGTCTCTCTGTCTGATTCTTTATCTAATTCCATATCTGATTCTCTTTCTGCTGTAAGTATTGAATTTCTTTCAATAAATTTTAGTTGTTGCCTAGCAAGTTTCTTTAGAATTTTTTCCTTTCTTTGTTTTGCAAGTTTCTTCTTTCTTTCTATTTCCTCATTCTTATTGCTTTTAGATTCGTTTGATGACCATATAATTTCGGGGTTAAATGATGGTGTTTGTTCTTTTAAATAACTATTGACATCGATATGAGGAGACGTTCTTGCTAAAACACCAAAAATTTCTCTAATTGTCCCATGAACATTAGAAAATGTGTCTACAAGAAGACAAGAATACAGCATGGAACCAATGCTATGATAATGACAAAACTCTGTGTCAACTACAGCATACTCATGCCAAAATATTTTCATAAAATCATTCAAATTATTAACCACACATAAATGTATCAAATGAACTACACCCTGTAAAAGTCCATCATATTCGAATTTTTTGATGTGATCAAGGGTGTTTTTCAAAAAATTTCCAAAAGTGTCAAAAGACGAAATATTGTATAATCCTGAGTATGCAGTTTGTTTTAATTGGTTGATAACATTCTTAGCGGGTAGAAAAGTGTCAACATAATCAATCTTTCTATCCTTCGCCATATTCAACCGTATACGTTTCTCTATCTCATATTTTTTGCTCAAGTTTAAGCCAAAGTAATAAGGATCCAATTCGGACTTATATTTTTGTTTTAGCGTAAACGTTCCAGAATCAGTTAGACTAGATGGTGGAGTAAAATCAGTGAATTTTTCTAGGTATGTGTCAAATGCAACATGTTTAGTTACATGTTCAGGAATGGCATTCATTATTTGCGTGTAAGTATAACTTTCAAAACAAATGGAATGTAATATCTCAGCTTTCAAAGTTCTTTGAAAACCATCAACTGAGGAGACAACCGTTAGTGATTTCACTTCGGTAAGTAACCGAATCAACAAATATATACTCTCGTTTACTATAGCAACTGTTGTTTCATTATCTGGATAGTTGCCCATAGGTATACCATTTGCCCAGTTTTTTAAACCCCATCTGGACAAGTACGTTACCATAAATTCGTCAGGATTACTCAAACACATACTGAATTGAACATTGAAAATATCACTAACATATGTAAATTCTCTCATACTATACTTGGTATACATTCTTGATTGATGAATAACAGGTGATCCATTTCTAACCCAAAAACCTACATTTATTTGCCCAATTAATACTAACGTCGATAAAGCTGATTCGGATATATACAAACATTTACGTTTATCTGGGAAAAGTTCATCAAAGTCTAAATATTTTGATAATTCCTCTGGTAACTTGTCATATCTACCGCATTGACTCCATTGTAATATAAATTTAAATAGATAAGACATTGGATTGAAAAATTTCTGAGTATCAACACCGACTTGAAATGATATGGTATCAGCAACATGATTACAGATTTTCTCTCTTGCTAGTGCTAGTTTGGGTTTTTTCTCATCATCTTCATCTCCTAAATCAGAAAGAAAAGTCAATGGTCTCCTGAATTTATATAACAGTTCAAACTCCTTATCGATGACAATGTTTAGTAACTTTTGGACAATCTCTTTTCTTAAATTTTTATCCATGATCATTGCAATACTGCGTACGTACCCATCTGTCATGATTAGAATAGATGAAAAGAAAAAATAATATGAGGAAAAATCAAAATTCTCAAACTCTACATGTTCAGCGGTCTCTCTTTTCAAAGGTAGTACGAAGTTAAATTGGGCAAATGCTTCTAGTATGCATTTAAATGTAGATTCACTCAGGAGTAATTCTTCAGGAATGGTATTCGTTGACATTAGGATACAGAGATCTTTAAAGCAGATAATTGTTTTTCTATTCTTGATTGTTTCACTTGGAAGTTTAAACCCATTATATAATGAAACTGGCAAGTATGACATCAAATCTTCTGGATTAAATGCCATCAAAGTAAATGCAAATTTTAAGGTTCGTTCAACGAAGCCACATTTAATTGCAAGGTTTGAAAGTAAGGGGTCTTGAAATGTGTATTGCGATAACGTGTTCATTAACGACAATCGTATTCCTGTGGAATCAGATGCAACTGTACTATATAATAAAGTCAGATAAATGTCGAAATATTGTGCAGCCAGGCACTTTCTAAGGTCATCGGTTAATGAAAATAAAGTACAAAAGATTTTAATCATCCTTAATGAAGCAATCTTAGATAAATGATGTGTGAATTCTGTCAGAATATATTGGAATCTGGTGCCTCGAAATGTGCAAAAATGGGAAAGAGATATAAGTGATGAAGTTTTAACTAAATCATTGTCATAATTTAACATTATTCTATCAACGAGTTCATCTTTTATATTGTCGAATTTCCAAGGTCGAAACCACGTTGTTGTACCTTCCGTTATTTCAGACAATTTTGAAACTAAAAATCCACCAAATAAATTTAACTTTGTTTTTAACGGTTGATTGTTATTGTTGTTATAGTTACTCTCCGTGTGTTCTGGTTTAGGTTTCCATGAATCAAGCATTGAAGTTCTTAATGTGTATTTCATGTGATATGGTGTATCTCTGTCTATGCATAGGACATAAACAAAATGAATTATATCTTCAATAAGATGGCGTTTGAATACATCATGCAATCTTTTTATATGAACTTTAACATTTTCTTTTGCAAATTCTTCAGATAATTTTTTAATCTTTCTATAGTCTGTTGATTGTACCAAAGTTACAGAGGAGAATTCTGTTTCTAATTGGTTGCATATACTCATTGCATATTGTATTGGCTTGTTTAAAACAGTACTGATCTTTGCAGCAAGATCCATAACATGCAATTGACATTCTTCATCATACAACTGTAAGGTCCATACTTCATCTAGATTCTTGTTATTTGCATATTGAGTATAAAGCATATCCTCAATTGTATTTAATCCATTCATTTCATCGTCAATCATTGAATCTTCAGATGACATCGGCTCGACTATGGGTGCTGTACGTTTATTGTCTTTGCTCTTAAAAATAGTGTTGCTGTATTGCTCATTCGTGTTCAGTATTACATCTATAATATAATCTAATATATCGTTAAATGTTGCATGCATAGTTTTGTTATATTTCTGTACTTTATGTTTTCCATTCTTTTGAGCATTATTCAATTTATTCCTACAGCTAAATGCAGAATTTGAATCCTTATATACACTTGGGTTACCACAGTGGCAAACTCTTCCTTCTGATCTAGTTACCACTTTAGCAGTGTAATCATGGCCATCATGGCTAGCTTTATCGAAACAAAATTCACATATCTCATATAATGGGTTGGTTGTGCATGTAAAACAGTAATACACCGTTTGTGCTGGGTAGCATTGCCTATTACACATAGTATATTGGTGAAGGTTATCACTGTTTTGAGTTATGTTGATCTTTTTCCAAACCTTATCTCTTAGAATGCCCTTATATGTGCCATTTGCCCAATTTTCTGAGCTAAATATGTTTATAATAGATCGCCAGTCTATATGATCACTCTCGGTTGTTAAACATAATTTAAGAGTCTTCCAAAGAATATAACTTACTTGCTCATTATATATGTTACTGGCATATGTCGGTAGGTAAGTAAGGAAGTCCCTTAGGCTGTCCGGTACCCTTCTTTGAGGATTCATTTCAATTGGAATATCAAAATGTATTTTGTTCTCAATTTGCAAACGCTAAACAAAGAGTAGCCTCTTCTCACTTCGGATAATCCTATTCTTACTATAATGGATATCAATATATCCTCCGTTTTGAGGTGTTGTTCGCTATGGAAGTTATGGCGTCCCAATGTTGGCTTGCATCTAAAATCGCCACTTACTCCATCTTATAATTCTTGCACATAATATTACAAGCTCTTTCCCATTGAGGTGTTCCGCTCACAACACTCCGACAAACAAACAAACACAAATAGACACACGGGACAAGGGACATGCCATTTGACAGTCAAATATTTAATTGTCATGTAAAATAATTGTGTCTGTCTTATGTAGATTGTAATGTTATTTGAGGAAAGATTGCTGACTACAAAGATAAGAACTACGTTGATTTCTACTATATGCACTCATCAGTTTCTATACGGCGTACGTGACATCCATATGAATGATGTAGAGACACCAAAAGTAATATGCTTCTGTATTTTGTATTATTTTATAATAATTTAGACGCAATATGCGTATAAGATATAATCTTGGGTAGACTTGAGATGTACAATATATAATACAGGCATCTCTCTATCCTGTTAACCTTTTATCCACATGTAAATAATTTCAATGGAATTTCGGAAGAAGTTCTTTAACACGAAAAATTAAGAAACTGAAAACTAAAACAATGAATAGTTGTAGAGTATACATATTCAAAATCAATATCACATACCGTACAGAGGAGCGGTGTATTTAAAAGGGAATTGCAATCATGATCCATGCAGTATTAATTTGTAAGTTGAACTTTTTTCAGTTTGAAATAACCTGGGTTCCCTGTAATTATCACTATACTAACATACTGTCTTTAAACTTTAGTCAACAAAAAATGTCAACCAAGATTGATTAAATTCTATACACCAGTTGATCTCCCGAAACAAAAATTATTATTGGAACAAGTTCATGAATTAATATCTCAAAGAAATAATGATTTCCAAAGCTCTTTTCTTGTGACACCTCCATCATTGTTATCTGGTAGTAAAGGAGACACTCACGACGATGATGAAGATATCCAGATAATCTATAAAAATTACGCAACTTTATATTTCACCTTTATTGTCGATGATCAAGAGTCCGAATTAGCAATTTTAGATTTAATCCAGACGTTTGTTGAGGCTTTGGATCGTTGTTTTACGGAGGTTAATGAACTTGATTTAATTTTTAATTGGCAAACTTTGCAAAGTGTCCTCGAAGAAATAATAGAAGGCGGCATGGTGATAGAGACTAATGTATCCAAAATTGTTAATTCAGTAGATGAACTTAATAAGGTATCGGAATCTTCGGATACAAAAATAACGTCTGGAATAAGCGGTGCAATCCAAGCATTTGCTCAAAATGGATTTTCACATTGGGCAGCTGGCCAATAGTACCAGTCCCTATAAGAAAATTACAAACATGAGCTTGGACATATTTATTTGGGAGTGTATTCCAGATGACGAAGCAATATTACATTACTACAATATTTTTAGTAATAGAATACTCAACGGTTCGGTAAGTGAATAAAATATGTTTTGGTATTTGTTTATCTGTGTAAGTATGTAATTTCTATGAGATATGTAAATGTCTGTATAAAACTCGTCGTCCATACGTGTTTTAAGTATCACCAACACTTTTGATGCAAAGTTTTTCGATTTTATCGATACTAGATTTCAGTTGTTCTGCTGAAACCCCAAATTCTTCAGCAAACTGTTTTATAAGTTTAACTTCTAGTTCAATAATTAATTTAGATCTAATGCTTCTTTCATTGTCGCTATCCAAACAGTGGAGATTGTCCTCCGTAGTTGGAGAATCAAAATAATTTCGCAGTTGTAAGTACTTTTCCTGTAATTCTTCAATGAATGAAAGCCGTGTATTCTTCGACGGTAATTTAAAAGAATCAGACTCTAATGGAATAATCCTGTGTAATTTCCTCTTTGCAATTCTTTGATCAATCGACATATCAGGATTTTCATCATAGTTTAAATTTTTTTGTGCAGGCATGTATTGATGCTCTACCCAATCCAAGAAATCTAACGTCTCATCTTCAGTCCACTGATATGTATTCGCCATATCATCGTTGTAAAAAAGCCTCTTTATCCTTCGATCTATTCTATCATTACTTGTGTCCTTCCCAGCTGTGTCATTAGATAATTTCTCAATCCACCTATTGGAATATTTGCGCTCATGTTTATTTAATCCATCACACAATAGTGTCCACCGTATGGCAATAATAAAATAAGCTATTACACGTAACTCTGGGTGACGTTGGTATGATTTAAAGGATTTTTTATCACTGCCAAATAGATGAAAATTTTCCTCATCGTCAATAAGGTCGATTAAGTTAATTGTATCAAAGAAAAATTCTGGTGGCAAAAGTGCATACATGACCAATTTAACTACTAGCCCATCAATATTTATTTTACTATTGAACTTTAGGCAAAACTCTGTCTTTGCACATGTAAATGCAATTTTGTTAAAAAATTGCGCATTCCTAGGTGGCCTACCACCATCCAAAAGACCTAAATAATAATTTGGTAATTTATTTCTCCAAGGCCTTGGCAATAATAAATTAGCTTTGTGGTATGGTAATTTTCCTGAGCAGATCCATTTGCTGAAATCACAAGTATAAACAGGTAATCCAACATGAACAGAAGCCATGTACAGTATCGAAAGTGTGGAAATTAAATGTAGTTTTATTTTGTTATTTCTTTTTTCTTTTTGAACAGATAGACCAAAATTCGAAACATCATCTTGTGTATCATAATTCTCGGTTTCATTATCATCGCCGAAAGCATCTTGGTTCGTTCTATCTTCCTCACCGATATACCTCAAATATTGCATCCAAATGCATTTAACAACAGTATCAAATTCTTTGGGGAACCCCATTTCATTGATGAGCCACTGGCATTGTCTTTTCAATATGAACTGAAATGATTTCAAAAATAGTATGCTTGCCTCCTCCCCATAAACCTTTTGATCCTTTTCTACTCTTTGTGAATTATTTAGCTGTGATCCATTCATGCTAGATTGAAAACTTCCGACAGCATTGGTCGTTAAATTTAATCTTCTTGTAATCACGGTACCAGCATTCGCATCGTCGTCGTCGTTGTTAAATTCAACATCACCATCCATAACATGACCATATTGACAGGTTCTTCTACCAGCAATGATACGCCAGAGTCGTGAGGGACAGTTATCCGTTCCACAGATAGGACCCCTGATAAAAACAGACATGTATGTAAAGTATTTTTAATTCTAAATTTAGTTTTCGGTTCTCTTGTATGTGTCTGTAAGACCTTGACCACTGCTCATCGCAAGATACGTGATTTCAACATTTTTCTGTTTGGTTTTTGGTTTTTTGGTTTTTGGTTTTTCTCATATTTGGTTTTCATGTTATTTAGGAACCGAATGTGTAAAACAAAATATAATACGACCGATGGTGAAGCATTTAGTTAATTAATACTAACCTAGTTCAAATTAGAAAACCTTCAGCCTTAGTCGTGTGATATGGATATTGGTATATAATTCATTTAAATAATTATACGCCAAAAAGAAGTTAGTTTTCCAAAACCAACTATCAATAGAAGGATGATCAAGCGTTCGAGGAACCATTTGAGAGAGCGCCATGTGAACCTTCACAAATAGTTATATTATTATGGTTTTGGAATTCTACGTTTATTACTTCATTTCAGCGGTTTCATTTGTTTCTAAAATTTTGATTAATCTATTAAAGGTTTCGTAATGATCTTTGACGTTCGTTGATGTGAAAATATTGTCATCAAAATAGTAACTAATAATTGCCATAGGTTTATGTTTAAATTTTTTCAATAGACGTTCTACAAATTTACATCACCCATATGAAGTAGCTTATGGACCATATTGAATACGAATGAACTCATAATTTCCAAATTTTGTAATAATACCGAGTTTGTTTTCTGTCAACGGAATTTGTTTATAGTTCATCATTGTGTCTACAGTACCGAATATTTTCTTATTTTAGGATTTAGGTAGGGTCTATTCTATAGATGATATTTAAATTGGAGTATACTGCAGAGGTTTATTTACTTTACGAAAATCAGTAATATTACGTGCTTTATTAGTGTTTAAGGGTCAAACTGGCGTACGGAATATTTTCAGAGTTTAGTCTATGAAAAATCAATTAATGTCACTTTCATTATGTATTTATAGTGTATCTCCGTGGATAAAACACTTGTGAACACTACTAGATAATTGACTCTTCAATTTCTTCAAATTATAATTTTCCTGAATATACAATATTGTCTTTTCATTACTTGTAAATGGATGTCTTTGTAAATCTTTTTTTTCTTTTATTAAACGTAATGTTTTATTTCTTTGGTATTGGTTGGAAATTTAGTAATCGGAAGAGAAGCTGACCTATTGTCAGTTTGATTTTTGAGGTATTAAGTAAAACTAGGATGTTTTAGAATCTTTGGTACAAGTTATTTTCAATTGTATTGTTTAGACCAGTATATTATTTAATAGATTTTTATAGTGTATTTATCTTAAAAGCTTCTGCAGGATTCAACGGATAAACACATTTAATGTAGCTTTAGGAAGGTACTAGTAAAGGGTAAAATAAAAGGTTGTTAATTATATATATTGCTGAGACGGAGATTATATGGTACTATAAATATAATATGGGTAGTTTATAAGATATCAAGTTTAATACGAGAGTTACTAACAACCACGAACGCGATTGAACACGAAACACGAAAATAAAACAATAGCATATAGAAAGTTATGAACGACACGAGTGTTCATATAAGGAAATCAATGTTTGACTACAAACAATTAACTTATAATGACCACAGATGATGGTCAACGAGAATAGAATAACTTATCGACGATGTGAAAATTTTTCACCTATTACTTCACTTCCCAGAGACGTATAAATAGACCAATACTTCAAGTATACAATCTGATTGATATTGATTCTTAATTAATTAATTAATTTATTTATTTTACATAATTATTATTTTATAATAAACCGAACTTTTATACAAAGATTACAAGTAGTGAAAGATATTTACTTCCTCTTCTAACCTAAATTTATCGCAACATACACTAATCAATAATGATGCCTTCAACCAAGAATCAATCTTCTATCAGTGCGTATGCCTCTGAACGTGTTTACAGTATGCTGTTATAATAAATCATACATCCAATTCAAAACAGCATTCATTACTAATAAATTTATAAGTGACTGGTTCATAGTTTTTAAGTAGGATTATTTAAGCGGGAGGGAAGATATTTAACTTTTTCTTGAAATAGAAATATTTTGATAAAGTATAATTAAAATAGAAATTAAAATAAATATTAATATAAACATGCTTGTAGTTATAAGTCTAGTTGTTACATCTTTACGACTCTCAATGCAGTATGAACCTATGATATCTTCTCAATTTCATGTCTATCAATAGTTGAGATGAAGAATATTATTCAAAACACATTGATTGATCAGGTGTTAACGTCATCGGTATTGTTGAAGTTATTTTTAGGGAAGAATACGCTGTTAATATTGTTAGTATTATAGTTAGTAGTTCTGAATTTACATAAAAGGATGTATTCTTGAACATACGAGGAACAGCTTTATGCAGACTTTCATCTCCTGTGTAGTTTTTCTTGACCGAATAGTGTATGGTAATACACAACAAAACCCCAAATGTAGCAATTGTTTTCCCAGTATTATTCCATGCTTCATTGCGATCTTGATGGCTCCACCTAAGGTTTTGTCTTGAGTTTGTTTTGAGGTACCGCCAATAAAAGCAGGACATGGTAAGATAATAAAGAAATAGTCCAAACATAATAATTCCAATAGGTAATTCGGCACTTTCTAAAAGTATTTTAATCAATCCATCATCTGTTGATGCATCGTAACCTCCCTTATTCTCACTGCCATCAGCAAAAACAATTGAAATCGTAGATATCATATACATTAGAGAATAAAAAAACATAATTGTAGCTTTATTGTCATTCTTCTTTTCCATAAATTAAACAGTATTGCAGATATGTAAATTAAAATGAAATAAAATGCACCATTATTTATTCTTACTTTTGCAATGAGTTTACAAGTTTTTGTGTCAAAATATGACATGTTTACAATCTATCTAACCCATTACCCGCGTACATTATTTTAGCCGCACAGTGTATTCTAACCAAACTGATTCAAATCCTGTGGGAATCCAAATTTTCCAAAACAAAATTGTTTATTAATTAGTAAAATATGAGCCTTTATTAACGTATCACGGCATTAATACACTTCAAATACATCGAAACTACAGAATATCTGATTATAATAAAGACTTAGAACTATACATTATTATAGTATAACTGGATTGGTGTTTTTAAGCTATAAATTTTATATAATATGTATCCCTATTTAATGTATTTTGATATTAGATTCACTCCTAAAGCTTAAGAGAAAATACAAATATCATGCTAATATCTCCGTTTCTAATAGAAACTTTTTTTTGAATGTGATATATACAGACACTTTATTTGCCATGTTAACAGTAATAGTGTCTTCTTATTTTGTCTTTTGTCTTTTCTCGTGTGTTTTTTAATGTTCTAGTTCTTATTATTTTAATTCGATTTCTTACCCTTCATCAGTTAAAGTTAATCTAGTCTGATACAAAAGACATGTCCCTTTTAATCATAGGAGTTTGTTTCTTCAAGATTCAGTCTTATTTAATAATTAGTATAATCCATAAAATGAATATACTTCTCTGGTTTACCTTATAGTGGAATATTAGTGCCGAAACTCTAATAATACATAGAGACCTAATATAGGACTATAATGGTATTACGATTATTCTAGAAAGTTCTAAAATGATTATGAAAATATAGGCTTATACCACGGTTTAAGTGTATATATAGAATAAGTGTACTATAAAAGTAGAAACTAGTAGAATGGTATAGAAACTTCTAGAAGAAGAACTCCTTTAGGAGAAAACCCTAGAGTATAAAAGGATGAATAATGTTTAAGAAATTAACGAAGTTATTTATCAACACACTTATATATATTATATATCATTTATAAGAGAGGAAAAGAATTAATAATTATTCAATATACATACATATTCAGAATAATAACCATTCATAAAAGTATTACATTATAATAAATTAATGTCGGATCTAAAAAAGACCTATCATTAATTAGATATATATGTGTATTATTAGAGTTTCTGTATATCTATTTTTGTTTCCTTATTATCTTTTTTTAGGCAATTAAGAATTGTTGAATTAGTGGTTGGACATTGTACTCAGGGATTTTTATCTTTATTAGTAGCGCAGACATTGTATATAGACTTGATATAATTATCTGTTGTTCTTTTTCTTTATAATTTAAATAAGGATTCTACATATGGATATTAAGATAAACTCTTATATATCCTAAATCCTGACCAATTCACACTACCTTCATATCTCATACAACCCATACGATAAGAGCCGTCTTATTATATATTGTTAGGATAATATCTTAACAAGAATGTCATAATCACGTGCTAAGTAAAATAGAAGTGTTACGAGTTAAATCTGTTAAACTAATAACTAATATATAAAATAAAACATAAAAGATCATATAGAGAATGTTGTAGTTGTCAACTTCGTCCAAATTTCTGCGTCATACACTTTTATTATTCATTAAAATGTCTACACAATCAAAATCTGTTACAATGAAAATTCTGCAAAATGATATAGTAACTAGTGCATGGTCTTCTTGATAGTTTCATTTAAAGTAGTTCTCTCATATGAATTCACTATAACTATCAATATCACTGCGGTCAGTGCGAATAACCAATAAAAAGTTGTGCTTTGTAACATACTGGATAATACTTCACTCAAACCCCTCCCCCTTGGGTAGAATTTTTTGGTCGAATAATGTATGATAATACACAACAAAATCAAAAATGTTACACCTGCTTTTGCGGTGTTACTCCATGCATCGTTACGGTCTTGAAGAGCCCATCTAGGATTTGACTCTAGATTCGTTTTGAGGTACCGCCAATAAAAGCAGGACATGGTAAGATAATAAAGAAATAGTCCAAACATAATAATTCCAATAGGTAATTCGGCACTTTCTAAAAGTATTTTAATCAATCCATCATCTGTTGATGCATCGTAACCTCCCTTATTCTCACTGCCATCAGCAAAAACAATTGAAATCGTAGATATCATATACATTATAAAACAAAAAACCATATTTTTAGCTTTATTGTTGTTATTTTTATAAATTAAAAAATAATGGAAATATGTAAATTAGAATGAAATGAGAATATTTAAATCATAATAAAAAGGATATATAGATCAAAATCAAATGGAAATGTATCATTTGGAATTGAAATTGAAAAAAAGGGAAGAATAACTACTTTACTTTTTTTAATTCATGTCGTGTCGGAGTCAATTGCTGTGTGGATAGGGTAACTCAGCTGTCACTTGAAATATTTTATCTTATTATATATAAAGTTAGTTATAAACAGGTCTGGAAGTAAAATATATATTAAATAGTTTAAAGAGCATCAATTTATCATTCAGTAAATCAAATAGTATAATGTAACGTACTCTGTTTAATAATGTGGTTGAACTTGTTCACAATAGAAACAATTATATAAACGGGTACACAACGTCTCAATTTGATAAATTACATACAGTGTTACTTTTGGACTTTATCAGATGGCCAATATCTTTGATTAGTTCTATTGTGTAATTTAATAAACTAAAAAAGAATAGCACGTACTTGAATTATTCAATAACATTACATAATTACTGACATATTCTCTGACTCCTAATAATATTAAAATTACTTTCTCACAAAACAGAGAAAATAAAGCTTAATATCTAAATTCTTTGGTATACTACTAAGGAATTAGTCACTTATAAATATATCTCTTTCTTTCCTTTTCCTATCTGATTGGGAATGGGAATACATAAACACTGAGTGAAAAAAATTACCAGTCCTATATGAAAATCATTGTTCTGATGGTTTTATTTTACAAGGACACGAAAGCATCAATTAATCATGGATCTCACTACAAACTTATAAACAACAAAGGCAACTGTTATAAACAACACCCTGATTATCATCTAGATAAAATATGATAAAACATTTCAAATGTCAGTAGGATTACCCTACTCATGTGGCTCACAGACTCCAACATGACAATAATTAATAAAAGTAAAATTATTATTTTTCCCATTGCTTTTCTAATGCAATTTCAATTTACATACTTTTCTTATATTCCTGTCTATATACATATATATATATATTCCTTTTATTCTACTATATATATATTAATCATATTTTACTTCACATGCTTCTATTTCTTTCTAATTTGTAAATTTCCATTTTTATTCTGAGTTCTTGAAAGAACCACAATAGACCTACAACTATGATTTTTTGTTATATAATGTATATGATTTCTACGGCTCCAAATGTTTTCGCTGATGGTAGTGAAAACAAAGGAGGCTATACAGGAACAATGGATGATCAATCAATTTCTGCACCTTTAGAAAGTGTAGAATTAGCTATCGGAGTCATTATGCTTGGGCTATTTACTTATCATCTTACCCTCTCCTACTTTTGTTGGTCGTATATCAACAATAATTTAGAACCAAATTCCTGGTTGACTCTTCAAGACTGCAAAGAAGCAGAGCAGATTACTACAAAAGCAGTTGTTACATTTTTGATTTTGTTGCTGGTAAGCATACACTATTCGGTTAGGAAATTCTAATTGGGGGAGGAGAGCTTGAGTGAAGTATTGTATTGTATGTCACATATCAAAACGTTTTACGGGCTACTATTACTGGCCGCGGTAATATTTATAGGGATAGTGTATTCATATAAGAAAATTATTTCAACTGAGACTATCAAGTTTAATACGAGGGTTACTAACAATCACCAACGCGATTGAAAACCAAACACGAAAATAAACAATGGCAAAGACAAAGTTGTAAAGAACACGAATGTTTGTGTAAGGACAATAATGTTTATTTACAAACAATTATCTTATAATGATTACAGATGGTGGTCAACGAGAAAAGAATAACTTATCGACGATGTGAAAAATTTTCATGTCTTAATTCACTTCCCAGAGACGTATAAATAGACCAATACTTCAAGTATACAATCTGATTGATATTGATTCTTAATTAATTAATTAATTTATTTATTTTACATAATTATTATTTTATAATAAACCGAACTTTTATACAAAGATTACAAGCAGTAAAAGATATTTACTTTCTTTTCTCACCTAAATTTACTTCGACATACACTAATCAATAATGATGCCTTCAACCAAGAATCAATCTTCTATCAGTGCGTATGCCTCTGAACGATATAAATAGGTTGTGAGACGAATTAAAATCATTCTCTCAAATTCTTTCCAGTTTTCAGTTGAAGACTACTATCAGAAGACTATCAATAATCAAGAATAACGATTAACGGATTACAAGAATCATTAATCAAGAAGAATAACAATTCATCTAACCTTTAATTATCGTTAACTATTACAACTCTTACATCAATTGTATTGATTATACCGGTCTTAATTAGCTTTCGATGTATTATTCTCAGAAGCTCCTACAAGGTTCGTTATTGAATAATACGTTAACAGTTTAATGGTGTTTTAAAAGTAACCTAAGGGAAAGTTTAATATAAGTGTTGTATATCTTCTTCAGACTGATAAATAAAGAGTAAGACGTGCGCTGTCGCCCGTCGCTCTTTTATATAAAATATTTATGTTATAAAAATCAAGTGTTCACGTTCATAACATTCTTACTTAGATTTACCATTGTTATTCAATGATAATGTATATCTATTAAGTTTTAAGAAATATCGATATAGAATCGATATCAGAGAATTCAATTAACATGAAATTAGCGATATAATTTAATGTTCGATATTGTTCTTTAAAAGTATTGTAAACAATACACAATACTGTTGTAATGTAACCCAGTTTTGACCAAAGAAAAATAGCATAATATAGACATAATTGATGCTATTTTGACCTAAATTTATTAAGAGAATTTAACCAATATTTGAATTAATAAGAAGACCTAAAAATATATTTGGCATGATGGCAAACCCTAAAAGAAATCGAGAACATACGGCATCATAATTTATTATGAGAAACAAGTTAATCCGAAGTTAGCATAAGAAGTAAATTAATCCGAAGTTACTATAAGCAGTAAACTTCGATGTTATGATTAGAAATATATGGGATTCCCCAGCAAGAATTGAGGAATTCGAAAAGTATAAATAGTGGCATAATTCTCAGTTTATAGACGTTGGAAATCTGAGTTCATAGGATTATGAACATTAGATTAATAGATAAAAAAGACAAGTAATAATTACTCAATCTGAATAACGAATAACAATTGATTGTCGATCCGAACTATCTGCGCTTCCACTCTGAATTATAGTTAGATATTATATACTTAGTTAGTTATATACATATTAATTATAATAACCCATCTGACCCTCTGTTTCCCGTTCTGAATAAATTGTATTAGTGTTGTTCTTTTGAACACTCGATTGAATCCGAATTGATTAAAGATTCTTGGTTTTTGATCATATTGAATGATATATGTAAGTTATCTTACTCTATATAATTCTTAATTAGTTCTCTACTCTTTTTATCCTAAGATATATAAAAGTAGTAATAATATATAATATATGTTTATCACTTCGATTGATACTATTTCATATAACAGTTGTTGGGAATGAGATACCTACTACATTGTCGTCCTTGCGTACCTACCTCGTATCCATTGCTTGTCATTGAGTTAAACAATGTAAAAATTTTCACTAATTGAGTCATCTTAGTAAAAGGTTATATTTTGTCGTACGTCATCACATACGGTAATTTGCCATGACAACCTTGTATCTTGTCATTATATACGGGAAAATACCGTAACAACAATTCTCAAGCGTCACAAACTAGAACCATCTACAAAACACCAATTATTATTGCTGAAACGGAGATTATATGGTACTATGAATATAATATGGGTGGTTTATAGGATATCAAGTTTAATACGAAGGTTACTAACAACCACGAACGCGATTGAAAACGAAACACGAAAATAAAACAATAGCATATAGAAAGTTATGAACGACACGAGTGTTCATATAAGGAAACCAATGTTTAACTACAAACAATTAACTT
>JAJLYB010000037.1:32129-59135 GCA_030674245.1 Jamesozyma piceae | reverse complement strand
TCTAACGAAAGGCCTTCCAACAGTTCAGCACAATGAACTGGCAAATTTGATATATAACTCTCATTAAAATATGGGAGGATTTACCAGTTAATATATAATGTCTGTGCCACTAATAAATATAAAATCCCCTGAGTACAATGCCCAACTACTTCCTATTCCATTAAATTTTGCTTCATTTTTCTAGTCCTGCTGCATTTTTACTTTTCTTCAATATCTTCTTGATGTTAAGCCTTAGTAAATGTCTTTATTCATCAACAATAAAAACCTGATTTTTCTTGTTCTAAATCAAATAAAATGAAGATATATGTTATATACCATTCTCCCTTTTTGAGCCTAATAGAAGAGGAAGGGCAGACAACATTAATACTGTTCTCTTTGCTGAATAAATATATGTTTTAAAACTACTCTATGTTGGAATAAGATAATCTATAAGAACAACTAGATAACTGAATTTATTAGTAATGGTTAATGCCAACTGTTAAGTAACTATATAATAAATTCAATTATTTAGTTATTCTATCTAAAAAAATATCTTTAAGTTTCGGTAAGCGCGTACAAATTAATATATAAAAAATAATTTTAATTTATTAAAAATATTTAAAAGATCATGTGATAAATAAAGAAAAATTAAATAATATTTGTTGACGTAAGGTAGGAATTGTTATAGTAGTGTTAAGAAACATATTTATTTAGTGAAGAGAATTATATTGTTAATGTCTAGCCTCCTCCTTATTGAGTATAATAAGAGAGAAGAGTATAGAACCTACATAGATATATATTAAATATACATTCCAATATATGTAGAAATAGGGAGTGTTCGGTTACTAGTTAACATCGGTTATAAACGGTTATCACCGATTAACTGTGGTTGGTAACCCATCAGCTCATTGGGCTAATTATCTAGTTGTTCTTATAGTTTACCCTATTGCAACAATATATAAGAGTTAAATTTATTTTTTTATTCAATGCTAGCGACTTAAATTGTGGACGTAAGGTAGAAATTTGTTGGAATAGGATACTCTATTCCAACAGATAATATAGTCATGCTGATAGACTTTAGATTGAATTATAAAATTATATAATTGATTGTAATAAAAATTAATGATTTAGTTAATTAATTGATGTGTTTTTATAATTTGATTTTTTTGCGTGGTTGTAGTGTTGTTACAACAAGCTTTGTTGCTTTATTATTATTATTATATTGGTATTCTTTAGAACCAATTATTTTTATCAATTGTTTGTTAAGATTGCTTTTTAAGCAATTCTTAATATTTAAATATGACTCTAAAGCACCTTCTTCAGTGTCATATTCTTCTCCAGTAATATAATTTTTTAAATAATGGAATTGCTTTTTAGAACTGGCAACAATAACATCATCTGAAGTGGGAATATACTTTGGAGGGAAACGTACGTATCCAACTATACCAATAACTGACACGGCTACGCTTAATTTAAATTCTTGTCTTTCTTGTAATTCCATCCAAAATGTATTCAAAGTTGTATGCATTATTCGATTTTCTTCCACTAACTGATGAAGAAAACGTGATTTTGGATCATCTGGAAATAAAGGGATATTATGAACAGCGAGTGAATCCTGTCCACCATCAAATATATCACCGATTGACCAATTTTTGTATCGACTACCATTTAAGTACCTATGAACTCTGGTTGAATCTTCTCCTGGTATACGTATCTTAGCCTCTGTATTTTCTTGAAAATTGTCACACAGTATATTATCTAATATCGAGACCCACCACTTTAATAACTGTACACCATCTAGTGTATGTTTTTTTATATTTTTAAATGAGTTGGAAAAAAGGTATTGTTCTGCGGGTCTTGTAAATAAGCATATCTTTGTAACAACATTATCAGGACATCCCAAAGAGAGATAAAATTGATTAAGGTCTGTTTGCTTGATCTTTGTAAAAGTTTGTTGTCTTCTTGCTAGAATACGTAGGGCTTTTACAATGGGTGTATTACCGGTAATCAAATGCTTTGAATGCTCGCTATAGTTTCGTTCAATCGGAATAATTTTTTTCAAGTAATAACCAGGGTCAATTGACAACAAATGGACTAACAGAGCTTTAGTAACATTCTTAACACTAAACTTTGTAGTTGAATATCCGTTTGTGTCTGCTTTAGATACGAAAACCAACCTTTCAGCATCTTCGTGATCACCATTTTCACCCCAAAAAGTGATATAGACGTGAACTTCTAATCCAAATACTGTTTTTTCTTCATTAAAAAGGGTAAAAAAATGTTGGATCTTCACTGTTAAATTTGGTATCGTTTTTGCATTAACTTTGGATGAAGTTATGATTGGAGGTATTTCTGTGGGATTACTTTGCAAATGTAGTAACTCAAATGTTTCATTTTTAGGTAATGCTTCACTTAACAGCTGCTCCAAACTCATTTTATATGTACATTCACTATATTAGACTCACTCAGGGTCAGACACTTATTACGTATAGAGCCTAACAATATTCAGTATAAAATAGAACTGAGTGCGATTATTTATTTTGGTAATAGTTCGCGATTTATTTGATTAATATCCGGGTAACTAATGGGCTCTTTTATGTTCTATTTACAAAATTGGTTTTTAAAAACTAGTCTCTCCATTTAGATACTTTAAGAAAGGGGAGTATGTAACTTTGCCATTATACAATAAATACAAACAATCAATAGAATTAAGGAAAAAATATCCTATAAAAAGTAGTTTAAGTGAAGTATTACCGAAAGAAGGAATTAATTAATATAGCTCATCCTATAAAGCCATGTCAGATTCAGTGTCAACTGAAGATATATCAAGCTCATCAAAACCAACGGGAAAACCATGCTACAGCTTAGCAATTACTGTTTCAGATCCGCAAAAGCATTCAGGAGATGCTGGTTCATCATCTGCATATGTTAGCTACCAGATATCTACAAAAACAGATAACCCTTCTTATCATAAGAACCATAGCGGTTCGCGAGATATTATCGTAGTACATAGAAGATATAATGACCTATTATTTTTACATGATATATTGGTGAACGACCATCCAACTTGCATAATACCTCCTTTACCAGATAAGAAAGTTTTCCAATATATAGCAGGAGATAGATTTAGTCAAAGATTTACGCAAAAGAGATGCCGTAGTTTACAAAATTTTTTAAGAAGAATATCTTTACACCCAATTTTATCCCGTTCAAGCATACTAGAGGTGTTTCTAGTAAGTAACGATTGGGACACATATAAGAAAAGTCTGTTAGGTAATTTACCTTCCAATAAAGAAGAAGTCACGGATGCATTTATGAATGCATTCAAGACAGTTCATATACAGAGCGATGAATTTATAGAAATCAAGGAAAAAAACGACAAACTCGATCATACAATTACAAAACTGGACAAAATATTCCATAAGGTTGTTAAAAAGAATGATTCAATTTCCGATGATTATGTCAAATTAGGTACAATCTTACAAGAGTTAAACGAACTTGTAACTGGGGAAAATGATGAATTAGCCAAAAAATTGAAGGTGTTTCGTGACGGAATAACAAATTCATCATACACTTTAAATGACTTGAATAAATATATAGATTATGAATACCTGGTTGATTTAAAAGATTTAGAACACTACATCGATAGTATGAGACAGTTAATTAAATTGAAAGACCAAAAGCAAATTGATTATGAAGAATTAAACGAATATTTAACAAAATCTGTAAAAGAGAGGGACAATTTAATAGCTGGCTATGGGGGCAGTAACTTTTTTACAAATAAACTTGAAGAATTGGCAGGTATTAATCAAGAAGCTGCACGCCGAGAGAAGATAGCTAAGTTAGAAGGAAAGATAACATCTTTAGGAACTGAGCTAGAGAGTGCGAAGAAAGTAGCCGATGGATTTGAGCAAGAAACATTGAAGGAGGTTTCGCAGTTTGACCGGGCTAAAACAAAAGAGTTAAAAAACTCTTTGGGCGAGTTAGCAGATCAGCATATTAAATTTTATGAAAAGATGTTAGAAACATGGGTTAGAGTTGATGAAGGTATAGAAGATGGAGTTTAAACCTTTATCAATATTCGTGAAATATAATTATTCCTCTCTGTATTCTCGTACATACACTTTTTTGGGTGTTCTTTAATATATCATATCAGTAAGCATTATTCAGTTATGTTAACTAATATATTTTTGCTAGTATAGGGTTCTGATATATATATAATTTACCTTATTTATTCTTTTACAGTCTTCTTTCTTTTAAAGGAAACTAGTTAATAAAAAGTTAATAATTAATAATTCAAAGCTTTATTTTTTTATAGCTATGAAATTGGAAACTTTTCCTCTGTGTATCTAATTCCTCAATTATACCATTGTATGAATTATCAATTAATGCCCAGTTGAGAAAGGAACCAGAGATATCTGTATGATTATCGTAATGAATTAAATTTTGGGGGCCAAATTCTCTACCAAAAGTACTACGGTCAAGATAGATAAACCAATCTATTTCCGGAAATGTTTCTTTATCTAAATTTCTATCAGATTTACTTCTTGGCTTTGGGGCATGCCCATTTTCTCTTACATAAAAGTATCTTAGTAGCATTATCGCTTCCTTTCTGTACAATCCTGGGATTGCATAGTAATTATTATTGCTTGGTGATATTGTGGATTTATCTGTATTTATTTTCAGGACTGTTCCGTTACCTCCAAATCTATCGTTACCGCAACCAAAGAATACCTTTTGTATTCCCAATTGTTTTAAAGCAGATGCACACATAATACATGGTTCTACAGTGACATATAGGATAATGTCTTTAAAAATATGTAGAATATTATCTGACGGAGCTAATTGGTCCTTTATTTGCTGTATACCCATAAATTCTGCATGAGCAATTCCGGTGAGAGACTTATTTGTGTCATTCAACCCATATGCAATTATCTTATTTGTCGGTACATGAACAAAGATGCAAGCTACCGGGGTTTCTCCATGGTCTAAAGCATACCTGGCTAATTTAATAGCCACTTCCATATATTTGAGATGATCTAGTTCCATTACGTCTGTAGTATTTCTCGGCATTTAGTATAGGAATGGAATCTGATGTAGTACCGCAATTAACCGGATCTACCATATACTTGTATTTTTGATATCTGTAATAATCTGCTCATTCGATGCGAGAAACAGTGATTCAATTGATGGATGGCTTACCAGCGCCAAATGCCAAATGTTAAAAACCCGCTTTGCAAATCCTTTTGTTTGAAAACATTTCTAGAGTGTTTTCATGTAGATTGTAGGGTCGTTCACAACGATGACCCCGCTATTGTTCTGTACATAATCAACCAACAAAAACTCTGTTTGTTCTAGAATATTCCGTTGAATTGGTAACCAGCTCTGAAAATAACAGCGTGTTAATATTTTGCTTACGTGGCACGCACCGAATTGTATGTACGTATTGACAGCGTATCCAAGACAGAATCGAAGACACATGTCTATTGAAACTAAATGACACGGCAGCCAAAACAGTTTTTTGTTCTGGTGGATTAGGTGGCGATCCCTAGCTTAAACAGCAGTTGGATTGAAACCACTTGGTTTGTAATAATTGCTTGAATTTATTTTCATTTTGTATTTAAACATATCTAATATTGCAGATTCATTTTATATGTTGTTACTTCAAGTATTGTTCGTTAAAATTTGTACATATCTAAATATTGATCCACATATACACAAATATTATACTTATATTAAATAAATATGTTGTTTAATAGAGCAAATAGTGGAAAATGGCTGGCTCCATTGTCAGTTATTCTTTATACTATCTTTTTAGTAGTGTTACCTTTCCAAAACGGTTCTAAATCATCTCACATCTTGGCAAGAAGTGATGATTCTGAGAACTATGGTACCGTTATCGGTATCGATTTAGGTACCACTTACTCCTGTGTTGCTGTCATGAAAAACGGTAAAACTGAAATTTTGGCAAATGAACAAGGTAATAGAATTACTCCATCTTATGTTGCATTCACTGATGACGAAAGATTAATCGGTGATGCTGCTAAGAACCAAGTCGCAAGTAACCCAGAAAACACTATCTTCGATATTAAGAGATTAATTGGTCTGAAATTTAATGACAGATCAGTCCAAAAAGATATCAAACATTTACCATTCGAGGTCGTTAACGATGACGGTAAGCCAGGTGTACAAGTTACTGTTAAAGGTGAAAAGAAAGTTTTCACACCAGAAGAAATTTCCGGTATGATTTTGGGTAAAATGAAGCAAATCGCCGAAGATTACTTAGGTAAGAAGGTCACACATGCAGTTATAACTGTTCCAGCATATTTCAACGATGCCCAAAGACAAGCAACAAAGGATGCCGGTACTATTGCTGGTTTGAACGTTTTAAGAATTGTTAACGAACCAACTGCCGCTGCTATTGCCTACGGTTTAGATAAGTCTGACAAAGAACACCAAATTATTGTCTACGATTTAGGTGGTGGTACTTTCGATGTTTCCTTATTATCTATTGAAAACGGTGTCTTTGAAGTCCAAGCTACTTCCGGTGACACTCATTTAGGTGGTGAAGATTTCGATTACAAGATTGTTCGTCAATTAATTAAGGCTTTCAAGAAGAAACAAGGTATTGATGTATCAGACAACAAGAAGGCCTTAGCCAAATTAAAGAAGGAAGCTGAAAAGGCTAAACGTGCATTATCTAGTCAAATGTCCACTCGTATCGAAATTGATTCATTCGTTGATGGTATTGATTTAAGCGAAACTTTAACTAGAGCTAAATTTGAAGAGTTGAATTTAGATTTATTCAAAAAGACTTTGAAACCAGTTGAAAAGGTCTTGGCTGATTCCGGTTTAGAAAAGAAAGATGTCGATGATATTGTTTTAGTCGGTGGTTCTACCAGAATTCCAAAGGTTCAACAATTATTAGAATCTTTCTTTGACGGAAAGAAGGCTTCCAAGGGTATTAACCCAGATGAGGCTGTTGCATATGGTGCTGCTGTTCAAGCTGGTGTTTTATCTGGTGAAGAAGGTGTTGAAGATATCGTCTTATTAGATGTCAACTCATTAACACTAGGTATTGAAACTACTGGTGGTGTCATGACTCCATTAATCAAGAGAAACACTGCTATCCCAACTAAGAAATCCCAAATCTTTTCTACTGCTGTAGATAACCAACCAACTGTCATGATTCAAGTCTACGAAGGTGAAAGAGCTATGTCTAAGGATAATAACATGTTAGGTAAATTCGAACTTACTGGTATTCCACCATCTCCAAGAGGTGTTCCACAAATTGAAGTTACCTTTGCCCTTGATGCTAATGGTATCTTAACCGTTTCCGCTACCGATAAGGGTACCGGTAAATCTGAATCCATTACTATTACTAACGATAATGGTAGATTATCTCAAGATGAAATTGACAGAATGGTCGAAGAAGCTGAAAAGTACGCATCTGAAGATGCTGCTCTTAAGGTTAAGATTGAATCCAGAAACAAGTTAGAAAACTATGCTCATTCATTAAAGAACCAAGTTGACGGTGAATTAGGTGACAAATTAGAAGAAGAAGATAAAGAAACCTTATTAGATGCTGCTAACGATGTCTTAGAATGGTTAGATGATAACTTTGAATCTGCCATGGCTGAAGATTTTGATGAAAAATACGATTCCTTATCTAAGGTTGCTTATCCAATAACCTCTAAATTATATGGTCAAGGTGCTGAAGGTGCTTCACCAGATGGCGATGATGACGATGATGACGAAGACGATGATGGTAGCTATTTCGAACATGATGAATTGTAAGAAGTTTCATAAGTTAAGATACATTTCGATGGAAAATTATTACTGAAATTTTTATTCAAACATGCATGATTTGGTTTAACCACGTCAATATTATTACTATATGCTGTTTTCTGAAATTTTCTGAAATTTTTATTTAACGCTTGATAATAATAGCTACTTTATTAGATAGAACGAGAATTTGAGCCTAAATAGTTTTATACAATACTATATAATTATTACAAATATAAAAAAATCGTAAAAACAATATTTCTGATACACATATATGTAAGACATGTAAAATATAATTTTACTCTTTTTCAGTAAAAATAAAAGTCGTTAGAAACGAATTTTTACTATAGTTGAATTTTTTTTAGCCAGTTCTGTAAAAGAAAATAGTTAAAATTTTTTTTAAACTCGAGCTCATCGCAAAATTTTATGCTACTAATTAAACAAATCGAGTGCTATGATAGATTGTATTTAGTTTTAACAAGCTTCCAAAAAAAGACGATAAGGATTAAATAAATAGATAGAGTAAACCAAATATGGCTAAAAAAATTAGATTGAATACTGCCCAGCGTAAAGACCTCCGTAAAAGAGAAACAGATTATATTGAAGGTTTAAAGACTCGAATTGATGAATACGACCCAAAAACTTCGAAGGCCAAGTTTTTTAAGGATCTACCTATTAGTGCCCCAACACTAAAGGGTTTAAATGAGTCTGCATTTATAAAGTTAACTGATATTCAAAGAGAATCTATTCCATTATCACTAAAAGGCCATGATGTTTTAGCTGCAGCCAAAACTGGTTCAGGTAAGACATTGGCATTTTTGATCCCTGTCCTTGAAAAGTTATATCGTGAAAAGTGGACTGAATTTGATGGTTTAGGTGCTTTAATTATTTCACCTACCAGAGAATTAGCCATGCAAATTTATGAAGTTTTAGTTAAGATCGGTAGCCATACTTCATTTTCTGCTGGGTTGGTAATTGGTGGCAAAGATGTTAAGTTTGAATTGGATAGAATTTCTAAAATTAATGTCTTAATTGGTACCCCAGGTAGAATATTACAACATTTAGATCAAGCTGTTGGTCTGACTACTTCTAATTTACAAATGCTCGTACTGGATGAAGCTGATAGGTGTTTGGATATGGGGTTTAAAAAGACGTTAGATGCCATTATAGGTAATCTACCCCCATCCAGACAGACGCTGTTGTTTTCAGCAACACAATCAAACTCACTTGCAGATTTAGCTAGATTGTCATTAACGGATTACAAAAGTGTTGGTACAAGTGATCTTGGAAATAAACAGTCCACTGGCGAATCGGCAACTCCATCAACATTACAGCAATCATACGTAGTGGTAGATCTTCCAGATAAATTAGATATTCTGTTCAGCTTCATTAAATCTCACTTAAAGGCAAAAATAATTGTGTTTTTATCAAGTTCTAAACAAGTCCACTTTGTTTATGAAACATTTAGAAGAATGCAACCGGGTATATCCTTGATGCATTTACATGGTAGACAGAAACAAAAGGCCAGAACAGAAACATTAGATAAGTTTAGTCGTGCTCAACAAGTGTGCTTATTTGCTACAGATGTGGTAGCTAGAGGCATTGATTTTCCTGCTGTCGATTGGGTCCTTCAAGTTGATTGCCCTGAAGATGTTGATACCTATATTCATAGAGTTGGTAGATGTGCACGTTATGGTAAAAAGGGTAAATCATTAATAATGTTAACCCTACAAGAAAATGAAGAATTTTTGAATAGATTGAAATCTAGGAATATTGAGCCAGAACAACTAAAAATCAAAGCATCAAAGAAGAAGTCCATTAAACCTCAGCTTCAATCTTTATTATTCAAGGATCCGGAACTGAAATACCTAGCACAAAAGGCATTTATATCTTATATTAGATCAATTTATATCCAAAAGGATAAAGGTGTTTTTAAATTTGAAGCATTGGCCACAGAAGATTTTGCTAAATCTTTAGGTCTTCCAGGTGCTCCGAATATTAAAATTAGAGGTATGAAAGCCATTGAACGTGCAAAGGAACTTAAGAACACATCTAGACAATTACTATCTTTATCGAAAGCAGATGACGATGGGGAAATTAAAGACAAGAATAAGCCAGTGAAGACAAAATATGATAAGATGTTTGAACGTAAAAATCAAACTGTTTTAAGTGAGCACTATATGAACATAACAGGAGTACAAGGCAAGGATACTGAAGAAGACGATTTCATGACAGTTAAGCGTAAGGACCATCTCCTAAATGAAGATGAACTACCTGACTTGATTACTCCACAGTCTATTAGAGCGCAAAAGAAAGCTTTATCTAAGAAAGCATCATTGTCAACAAAGGGAAACGCGACAAAGGTTGTTTTTGATGATGACGGAGTTTCACATCCAGTGTATGAACTAGAAGGTGAAGAAGAGTTCCACAAGAAAGGAGATGCAGAAACTCAAAAAGAAGAATTTTTAAAGAAAGAGACTGAGTTTATGACAGAAGCGGATACTGCAGATAAGAAATTAGCAAAGGACAAAAAACAAGAGAAAAAGAGAAAGAGAGCAGAAGCTATGAGGAAAGAAATGGAATCTGCATACGCAGATGAAAGTGATGAAGAAGAAGAGACTCATGTTTATTTAGGAACTGGTAATCTAAGTGATGATATGGAAGGTAGTGAATCAGAATCAGAAAATTATTCAAGAAAGAGAGCTAGATATAACTCTGGTTCAGAAGTTGATTCAGATGAAGGAGATGATGATGTTGTGGAATTAGAAGAACCACAAACATTAGAAGATTTGGAATCATTAACATCGAAGTTAATACAAGGATAGTTTCTAGAAACTCTTCTAATTTTTTGCATAAATTTATAAATATATATATCTTAAACTTTGTTTTCTATTAAATTAAAAAAGTTCAAAATTTAAAAGTATACAGAACGGTATTATTTTTCCTTCAAAAAAATTATAAAGTATATTTAAATCACATAAATAATTTTCACATATTCCATAATGTGGTTAAAATATATATATCAAAATAGTATACATTCTCTGTGACAACTACATGTTTACTTCTTATAAATTAAGGTGTAGAAAGACCCCTTTTTTGCGGAACAATTTTTAGATGAGACTTTATGAAATTAGACCAAGCTGGATCTTGAACCCGCCCTAAGTTTGTTTCAAATCTTAAAAGATGCTTTGTATCCCATTTAAACACAAATAAATTTCTATCTACCTCTAATTCTTTGTTTTCATCTAGGGTGGTCTTATATACCTTCCAATGTTTTTTCCAAAGACTCAAATCCCATGGAATACCTTTGAGTGCCAAAATGAACGCCCACACAGTAATATCTTTGTTATTATCTGTAAGCCTTGTATATGTCTCTGAATAATCAGCTGGAGAATCAAGTGGGGCAATCAGTAATTTAATAAAGCGTAATAGTAAGGTGAGATTTGCATCAATATGTCTATCTAGTCTTTTTATTGGTGTACTCTGTGTGGCTAAAGAATCGGTAGTAACATTCTCTAATGTTTTATGAAAAACTTCCTTCAAAAGCTCGATGTCCAATAGCAATTGTTCACCAATATTGATAACCTTTTTTGGTTTTAATAACCTTGAATTATTTAATGTAGCAAATGGTGGAAGTGGTTGTAATAACCTGGTAATACAATCAACATAATCTGATGTAATTAGATCAATAATCTTATCAAAAAAGTTCCACTTATACACATCTCTCCCAAGTAGTGATATTATCCTCTCTAGAGCTGACGTTGAAGTGGAAGGTGTGTCGGACTTTGAGACTGTTGAAAATGACAAACTATTTTTTAATGTGACCATGTACCTACTATAATCTTCTATTAAAACATGTGACCAATCTGTGCTGTCAAATTCTTTCCAAACAAAGGCTAAATCTAGAGGTATGATACGTTTCAATAAAAGATTGTTCCCTTTTGCCAATAAATCATCGTAGAGATCTTTTGTTTTTATAAAAGCAACAGAAATTTTCTGAGGATTAGAACTCAATTGTGACAGCTTTTCTTCTAATTGAACAATAGTTGTAGAGCAATAGTCACATGTATTAATAAGTAAAACAGTATATTTTATTACATCATCTTTATTTTGTATTTCAACATTTCCAGGTAATAATAGCGGTGTCAAAATTCTATTAGAATAATTGATCAACCATTTTGAAAAAAAATTAGCTACAGATGTTAATATAGTATCATTTTGACCATCCCCAATTAATTCTAATGTTTGATTTAGCACCGTTCTATACGTTCTGAATAATTCTGCACTTGAAGGGACGACTAAAGAATCCTGTAAATTCTCTGGTATTTTATTCTCACTCATATAAGACAACATTTTCTTCTCCATCATAGTATCTTGATGAGATACCCATATAGATAAGTATGGTTCAAAACAACTGCTTAATTTTTCATCTTTGTATTTATTAGAGAATCTCACATCGATATATTTTTCAAAATCCATTGTAACCTGTAAGGAACGCATAAACAAGTCAATTGATGGAGTCTTGTTTTGAAATTCTTTTTGAAGTAATATTTTTAAGTCTTTTCTAGTTAATTGATAAAACCTTGCAGTAAGTTTTAGAGGCATCCCCCAGCTTGGAAGAAAGTATGCAGAATATTTTGAATTAAAATTATTCAAAACTTTTTTGAAGAACATATAACGACGTGGTAGATTTTCTAAAGATCCTGCTTCATCATCAAGCTGGAAAATTTCCTTCATTTCATATAAAAGTTTATTCAAACACCAGTCAATAATCTGAGTTTTAGTGCCTGAATCAGAATCTAAAAGCTCACAGGCTCCCTCTCTCAACTGTACTTCTAACGTATGACTTGGAGCTACGTTTCCATTCAGTAGTTTATTATAAGATTGTTTGATTTTATTGAGAACTTCTGTTTGTAGTCTATTAATTGAACTTAGTAGTTTATTAATTTCATTAACTGATTTATAGGAGGAAAGTGTATCCTCTGAAAGTGAGCACATTATTTTGTAAGGAGATACCATTTCTAAAAACTTGTTATTCTCAGATAATGTCTTACATTGCACATAACTATCCACCAAAATTTTAAGGTTTTGAAATACTGTTAAAGACTGTGACAAATTACGTTTTGCATTATCAAGATGTGAAATTCCTCCAGTTAAAGTTAATATAGTAGAATAGGTTTTGGATGCCGTTGATTGGGTCTCCCTGTAATCAGCAAAGACTTTATCCAGTATAGTATAATGCTCACTAGATTTTTCTGTTTTGTTTTCTGTCTCATTGTTGGTGTCAACTATATTGGATTGCAATTCAAGTTTATATGCTCTTGTTTGGTCAATCAAGGCGTTGATATCTTGCAATGACTCTTTGTTTAGTAAAACAGTGGTAATATCGTCGGACGGATCATAATTCAAATCTTCCAATGACATTTCTATAATAAAATAAAAACTATTGGCTCTCAAGTTTCAATGAAAGTTGATTGCTTATTTAAGTGTATGTTATTTCCTATCTAAAAATGATTGTTTTATTTTATATGTTAACGTTTTTCAGAGTAGACTTTTAAAGAATTGTGCGCTTTACGAATAGCGCTCCGTGGAAAGAAAGATATGTCTCCCTCAATTTTTAGGTTAAGAGAGTAATACATATTTGATTAAGTTGTGAAATTATAGAGTCTATATTAAGAAGTATTACAAAATTTGGAAAATTTGGAAATAAAATAAAATAAGTTTTACTTACAAAATAACTGTTTTTTAATTATTTTCTGATTATTATTTTATGATCGTTGAAAATTAGTTTTATGAAACTAAATATACAAATGTATTTAAAAACACAGTATACATAAATTAAAATTACTTACTTTTGTAATGGCAACAAATTTTCCTCACCATGGTAACCTGTTAGTGTACATAAAATTACACCTAATTTTACTAGTTCTTGTAAACCTTCAGATGAATACTCACGTTTAGAATACTCATTAATATCACTTAGGGTATCACGTTTAAAAATGCCAATCAGTATTTTTCTAAATACAAACAGTAACTTCTTTACGCTCCAAATAACTTGCTTGTTTTGATCTCCAGAACTAATTAACACAGAACATAACAACTGAAAGATAGGAACAATTAATTCATACAAAGAAACACTATTCATCTCTTTATCTAAAAATAAAGGATTTTCTAGACTTACGTTTACTTTCACAAACCTAGAATCTTTCATATTTAATTCAGTAAACACGAAATTTACACCTAAGTCTGGATCGATCTTTAAGAATGAACAGCTCTCAATAATTTGAAATAGCTTATTCTGTACCAGTGCTAACGCACCTTCTCTCGTTCTTGCAACCCTAATTAGGAAGAATACTGTTGCTTTAAAGGCTGTTAGTTCGTACAATAAATCATCCATACTAATATTTTCTGTTTTGGGGTTCAACAATGAATCTGTATTTTTCAAAGAACGGATAATCAATAATAGTTTAGCACTTTTTGTTAGTGCTTCTAAAATAAAATTTTCCTTATTTAGGTTGCCAATTTCAATCAAGGAGTCAATCAATAGGATACCAGTTATCCTACTTGTGCCTTGACCATAAATGGCATCATTGCAGATTACGTCAACAAATTGTTCACTATTTATTCTTAAATTTTGCAAAACATCCTTGGCGAGCTTCTTATCTTTCAAGACTCTGACAAGATATTGATTTGCCAACACATAAAAGTCTGATCTCAGCGAAATTGAAGATAATGGTGACGTAATTCCATGAATGCAGACTTTGAATATATCAGATAATCTAAAATCTAAAGTTTGGTATTCATCTATACTTAAACGGTCCTTTTCATATAGTTCGTATAAGAATACAAGTAAAGAAACTAATTCCTCAGAAAATGTAACATTAAATTCAACATAGTCATTGATCTTAGGTATGATAGTACTAAATACTTCTAGAATAAAATTAGAACGTGCTAAAGGTGCAAGCTTACCATCTGTTACTATTATTTGAACTAATTGTACCCATGAATGTAAGATTGCTGTTTGTAATTCATTGGATTTTTTGTTACTTAAATAATTTGTGATGCAACTTTTAACAACCTCAATTTCCTTATCTGCATGATCATGATATGTTAGTCTTTCATCTGTGGTTTCCCTTGATATCAACATACTATTTGTCAAGGGCTCATGAGATTTTTTGAATAAATTCATTAATGCTAGTACTTCATCAAAGTTGAATATTCCCTCGGAACAATCATATTCTAGAGTAACTTTCTCTAAATTTAACTGAAGGTCACTAAAAATTGATAAGTGTTCAGATAATTCGTTATTAATTGGGATATCACTATATTTTAGTGCATCTAAGAAAGAAAAAACCCTTGCTGAATACAGTGTATTAGATATTAAGTAATCCACATGTGTTAAAACTTGTGATTCAGTGCCAGTAAATGAAATTCTATGAATAAAAAGGCTTAAATACTGGATCAAATGATTTCTATAGGTCAAAAATGAGAGAAGTGCTCCAATTGATTTACTCTCAATAAATAATTTACCATTATCAGAAGAAGTAAAATCAAACACACGACCCTCCCATACGGTAAATTTAGTGACTTGTGGATCTAATTTCATAACACTTTCAAAGAAATTTTCATCTGCTAAATGGTTCAGTACAATATTCGAAGTCAAAGGATTGCGGCAAAGCTTTAAAATAATTTCAAAAGATATCGATGCAAGTCTCATTGGCGCATTTTCAATACTTTCACGATTCACAATGCTTAAAGAGCTGATTAAAAGAGAAAGAACCGAATTGAATAGTGAAACACCAGAACTAATAAAGGTAGATAAGTTTGGGCCTGTAGAGATAATATTTGAAACTTGGAATCCCAATAATAAATGTGCTACCGTGCACTTTCCATTAGTGTAAGATAAATTTGTGTTGATAAAATCTAGTATTTCTAATTTTAGTTTCAAGTTCTCTTCAGAACTGATGGATGATTCAATTTGTGAAATGAAAGCGTCTTTAATTCTAGATGATTCATCAACAGAGTCGAATATAGTTAATAACTTATTATTTATAGAATAACCCGAAGAATTTCCGTTATGCAATTCTGCAAGTTTCTTTAAAATTGATAATGACTGGGATGCTAGTGTGTACGAGTCAACACCTATATATAAACCAAAATGGGCTATAATAGTAAGATTAAAGAAGATAGCATCATAAAACGTGCGTAGTCCATGGAATCCAAAATCTTTTGGAATAAAAAAGGTACCATTATTGTGTTTGTTGACAATTGGAACAAATTCCTCAATATATGTGTCTTGATGTTCTAATACAGTATTTATAATACCGACTGCTGATTCAATTAGATGTAGTTGTTGTTCACCACCCTCAAGATCAATTGATAAATAATCAATACCAACAGTTGCGATCTTGAATATACTTTGGAAAATCTTTTCAACAAACATATAATTAAAAATGACAGTTGCAGGGGATTCTAGAACATATGTAACAAAGTCACCAGATGAAATTAACTTATCAAGATCTGCACCTGCTGGAATTGAATTTAGGATCACACTATAGTCGAACGAATGTAATGCAGTATCAATAATGTGCAAAATTGGTGATTGAATTGCCCTTCTAGTGACCTTATCATGCAAATGATTGGAAGGTACTAAAACATCATTTAAAATATAATCAAAATATGGCCATATACCAACCTTTCTATAACCTGTACCTAGTTTATTTGGAAATCTAAGCTTACCAAACGCCACATATTTTCTATTAGTGTCTTTGGTATCCACCTTTAATAATGTGTCAAATAAATGTAAAAATCCTAATACTTCTGAAAAATTAGTTAGCAACGTACCGAATGCTGCTCTATAGGACTCATTAAGATTTGTTAAGTTATATGTTTTGAATATCATTGAATCTAATGAGTACCAGAATTTTGTTCTTAATGATTCTGATTCTGGCACTAAATGACTTAGTGTCTTAAAAGAGGCACCGATCAAAGGTGTGTCGAGTTTCGCAAATTCAAATAGAATATCCACAAATAACGTTGACATGGATTTCTTAATTTCTTCATTAACATTGTATGTGACCGAACTAACAAGTGTCAATAAAGAAGATAAGAAAATAATAGTTTCTTCATTTAAACCTTCTTCAAGAGCAACCTCAGTGCCATTAACTTCTGAAGATTCTTGGAGTTGTTGTTTTTGTTGAATTGCCACATTCAAGTTATTAATCCTGAATATGTAATCACTAATGCATTGCGCAATTATTGTCCATGAAACATTGCTATTTTCTCCAAAATAATGAAATACATGTATTGCATTTTCTGAACCGAAAGACAAACTTGATATCATAAGATAAAAGCACGATCTCATCAAGCTATCGTTACATTTCGCTGACCATTCTATAAAACCATACGCATTCGACTCCTTATCTTCCCAAAATTGACTGGAATAGCTTGGTCTCGATGCGTAAAAGTAGTATACAGTTAGGAAAAACCTTTCCAAATCAGCCTTTACCGAAATATCATCCAAGTTTAAATCTTCACCAGATAATAAGGAATCTTCTTCCGCATCCTTAATTTTAGTTAAAAGAAAAGCACAATCAGCGATGAAAGTTTGTAAGGCAGTATCAAATGTGGAAAGAAAAAAATCATTCGTAGTTTCTGATAAGTTGATATTATGGAATTGGTATTTATTTATAATTTGAGTTTCATTGTTATTAATCGACGTTAAATTATCAGATTTCATTGATGAACTCAGCATTATACCATTATTAGCCGCCATGCTATTGTTAGCTGTCTTAGTATATGTAGTCTCATTATCTATTAATTGTTTTGGAATTAATCTTGGAATGTGTCTTTCTAATAAAGATCTAATATCGTAGAATAATTCCATACCTTTGTCCTTCTCTACTAAGGATGTATCTGCTGCAAATACCAATAATTGCTCTATAGCACCTAACTCCACTGCGGATGTCAATGGTGCATCAATTGAAGTTTTAAAATCTATTGATTTTGCCCTTGTTTCATGATTCGTTTTACACCACGATATGAAAAAAGTGAAAAATACAAAAATAATGGTAACTTTAACTGGTTCTGCATATATTGAATCATTCTTTAAATCAGCAGAGAATTGTGAATGCAAAAATTTAACATCAGATTCTGAAAAATTTTCTAAGTTTCGGAATGCGTGGAATAGTGCAGGTAGATAATATACTATAAAAAAATCGTTCGAGTCCATTTCTGATACATGATTAATAATTTTCAAAACAGAATCCTTCTGCATCATGGTTCCTTTATCCATTAAGCCATACAATAGCTGACTTAAAATATCATATTCTTTTAGTAGAAAATCACGTTTAAATTTGACATTTTGCTGAAAAAATACATCGTAAGTATCCAATATCTGAGCTTTATTAATCAATTGCTTAATGTCCGATAATTGGTTATGAATTGAAGTAAATGCTGGTAAAATATTCGATGCAATAGTTCCACTTACTATCAATTTTTTATATATGTCGTCATCTTTCTGAACGCAATTTACAATATATGCGACGATTTGCAGCACGTACTGCCTTCTCAAATAATATTGAATTTTACCATTTCTCATTAAAGAAACGTCATTGTCATTTGTATCCTGCAACGATTCTTCGTCTGAAGTTGAAAGCATCAATTGGCAAACTATGAGTTCATCAAGGTTCAGTTCATCAGATAGCTTAATTGCAGCAATTATAAAATCCTGGTTAACCTTATATGTGTTACCATCATCTAAGGTAAATTCACCCTTTTCTAATTGTGATCGACTGGTGGGATTCCTTAATTTATCATTATTAAGATTTAAATTTTGTAAGTCTGGAAGTAAGGACTCAAAAAGATCTTTATCAAAGTTACCACTCTCGATGGAGTAGTACAATGATTCAAAAGGAACTGAAGTCCAGTTCATTATTTGTTTATAAATATACGGGGAATTAAAAAATCAATTTTCTTTAAATATATATAACAACTTCTAAACTTGGATAAAGATAATGTGGAGAGTAATTGTGCAATAGATAATGGTAGATAGACTGTTGAGCTTTTGTATATGTTTCAATTATAATAGATCGCTAAAAAAAAATATTTCTCAGTTTATTGTTATTTTAAAAAATTTATTTTTGCTATTGTAACGCAATATTACCCGGAACAAAATTTAAGAATTTGTATCAATGCAGTGTTAAGTATATGAATATATATAAATATTATTTTTTAATTGATATTCTGAATCTTTTAATTACATTGAAATTTAATACTCCTGAAGTAGGAGTGTTAAAAAAAGAAATAGAGCACTCACGCTGGGGGTCGAACCCAGAATCTTCTGATTAGAAGTCAGACGCGTTGCCATTACGCCACGCGAGCTAAATTTCTTGAAAAATGTATTGTTTGAGATAATTTTATGGAATATAAAATTTAGAAGAAAATACTAATATAATAAGCTAGTCTAAGTCTATATGTCAAGTTATGCATTTGTCCAAGGTTTGGATCTTATTGATAGCATAACTATGAACATAGACGAAATACTATTTAGCGTCATCTTAACTACGGACGCGCACCTAAAATTTTCATATAGAAAAAATTCATATATAAGATGAGCAACACGTCTCTCGACATATTGTTTCTCACTATTACTTTACTTTACTTAAAATGTATAAGAAAGACAGACAACTATATATATAATTAATAACCTTTTATTTTACCCTTTAATCGTACCTTCGTGAA
The DNA here is from genome assembly GCA_030674245.1 of Jamesozyma piceae. Lineage (NCBI taxonomy): Eukaryota > Fungi > Ascomycota > Saccharomycetes > Saccharomycetales > Saccharomycetaceae > Jamesozyma > Jamesozyma piceae. Next base: position 39,629 of record JAJLYB010000037.1, on the reverse strand, counting down.
GCTACATTGAACGTATTTATCCGCTGAAATCTCCAGAAGCTTTTAAGATAAATACACTATAAAAATCTATTAACTAATATACCGGTCTAAACAATACAAAATATATTGATTTTGCTGGAATACTAACCAACAATAAGTTAATATTACAAGATTAAGGTAAAATAAGCAATAGTTCGTATCTTCAGTTCATCTGTTAACAGCATTTACACTCATTTAGTTTTTCATTTACTTTTTCACAAGTTCGCGCGTGGTAAAAACGAAACAAGAAAATTATGAGAAACAGAAAAGAATAAATACATTAAATAAGGATACATATTATATAAAGTTTATAGCTTAAAAACACCAATCCAGTTATACTATAATAATGTATAGTTCTAAGTCTTTATTATCAACAGCTAATCAGTAGATTTTACTGGTCTTTAATGACTTTAAATTTATTAATTCTCAAAGGCTCCTACAAGGCTTAATATTGAATAATAACGTTAACGATTTAATAATGTATTAAAGTAACTAAGTAAAGTATATGTAAAAGAGTTCGGCTGACCTCTTACATATTGTATATATAATAAACTAATATAAAAGTAAACACTCTTATATATATATCCTTTTTCTTTATGAGCTTCGTTATAGACTCTACTCTTCATCCCTTTGTAGATCATTGTCTTTTACGAGTCATGTTATATGTTTCATATTCTAGTATGTTATTATCATGTGCTTATCCTGTGATCTTCACGTGAATATAATTTAATGTGTATTAAGATGTCTTGAAATCAATACAAAAATTGTATTGTTTACGATATTTTTAAAGAACAATATTGAACATTAAATTATATCGCTAATTTCATGTTAATTGCGTTCAGAGGCATAGGCACTGATAGAAGATTGATTCTTAGTTGAAGTCATCATTATTGATTAGTGTATGTCGAAGTAAATTTAGGTTAGAAGAGGAAGTAAATATCTTTTACTACTTGTAATCTTTGTATAAAAGTTCGGTTTATTATAAAATAATAATTATGTAAAATAAATAAATAAATAAATTAATTAAGAATCAATATCAATCAGATTGTATACTTGAAGTATTGGTCTATTTATACGTCTCTGGGAAGTGAGGTAAGGGGTGAAAAATTTTCACATCGTTGATAAGTTATACTATCCTCGTTGACCATCATCTGTGGTTATTATAAGTTAATCGTTTGTGGTCAAACATTGATTTCCTTATATGCACATTCGTGTCGTTCATAACTTTCTATATGCTATTGTTTTATTTTCGTGTTTAGTTTTCAATCGCGTTCGTGATTGTTAGTAGCCCTCGTATTAAACTTGATATCCTATAAACTACCCATATTATATTCATGGTACCATATAATTTCCGTCTCAGCAGTATCTATTGAAATGCTTTTTAGAACTAGGTATCATTTTCTCATATATCTGTATATTAGCATTTTTGGGTTGTGCATGCTATTTACAAATATTACCCGAAGAAAAAATAAACATAAAAATGAAACTGTGGGTACTACAAAATCCATGATTTCAATGAACATTCAATAACTAATAGACGGAAGTATTCATATTCCAATATTAATCTCTGTCTTGGGTATTAGTAGGCAAAAACATTAACTTCTCCATTGCTGTAGAATGAATAGATTTGTTTTACATATTATTGCATTTTTGTATTACACAATCTGGCTTATTCTTCCAATTTTTGAACTTGAAGGCAGATGGGCAATTTTTCCAATTCCAAGCATCTATGCCGTGTATTTGCCAATATTTCTTTTATTATTTGCATTTACATTTCTTGGAACATTGTTAGGTGTGCTCATGCTAAAAGATGATGATGTTCAAGAAGAACCCAAACAAAAAGTAAGTTAAAAATGAGATCAATACAGCCATATTGATCAGTGTCTCACCAAATTTAAGATTGTATGACATACGGAACTTAATCGTATGAATTATCTAAAACCATGCCAACACTATTATCCCTAGAGGGCTTTGAAACATATCTTTAACTAGATTTAGAGTTGAAATGGAAATAGCTGACAAGGAGATAACAATAAAAAAATTTGAGGAGTAATAAAATATATTACAGTCATGTAATTTAGGGTTGAAATATGTTATTGTCTTAAATCACTATTACTTTCATTCAACCTCTGAATATAGTACCAATGGCATATACATGCCCTACATTTTTGGAAGAAAATAAGTTGCAATTTTTATCTTATTTATATATATAATTGCTTGAGTATGACGGCCCAACAAACTATTAGTACCTATACTTATATACACAAGATATATATATAATTAATATAACAATAGTTCACAATGTAGGATTATTAGAAAATTCAAATATTTTTTAAAAATATAAAATACATAATACAATTGCAAAATGCCTTAATATAAAGAAAAGAAAAAAGAGCATGGAAAGTGATAGAACAGAAAAATATATCTAATTAGGATGTCATTATAGGAAATAGAGTTTTAAGAAAGTAGTTAGCCAATAAAAAATGAATTTAGCTGGATAACACCGATAAAGGTAAATCTAATAAAAGGCCTGCTACATTTCTAGTGGAATCTCTCTTTGCTGGATGGAATCATAAAAATATATTCTTCATCAATATTTCGAATCTATTCTCTCTTGGTTAATTAAAAAATGCTTCGAATTTACTTTCTTCTGAAAGAAGTACCTTCAGATAACTTAGCCTTACCACCGGTTGGAGTACATAAAACAGAGGCACAAGATTCACAAGTGACGGCTGTTTGGGCATGAGAGAAGACAGTGGTAATGTTTAAACAACCTGGGCATTTAACATCTAAGAAGTAAGATCTTGGACCTTGAACTAAAGTCTTTAACTTGTGCTTTCTAGCTTCAGAAGCAGCGGTTGGGTGCAATAAATCTTGAACTAAAACCTAATTAAAATGTGGATATTAAGAGTATTAATATTACTTGTTAGTAAAATATTTAAATTAATTGATTGGATTAATCATCTAGGATAACTAAATATCGGTGACCACATTTTGCATGATTGAGACCCAAGATAAACATATCCATTTAATAGACCTCATAAAGGACTGATATCTATACTAATGGTTTTCATATTGTATATGACAGCTGTCTGAGTTACCACAAAATTATTACTGAGTCTTAATAATTATTTCTATCTATTAGTTATAAGTTCATTGTCCATGTATGCAATTGGTTTAGTTTCCATTTGAGCCTCTATAATTCTAATGTGGTATTGGCTATTTCTTATATTATAAGGTGCATTCAACATACCATCTTAACTATGTGCTGTTATAAGAGTGTAACTTGAACAGAAAGGGCCTCTAAAACAAAATACATATACAGTATATACCAAGTTTTTATCTATTAATAACAGAATATTATTATATTTTGATATAATGATAAACCATAACTGTGCAGAGACTAGCGAACCATACGCATTCTGCGTTGTACGAACATGTCACTGAGTATTCACCGGTAGTAATTCGGTAACGTTTCATTATGGCTGGTAAGTTTGATTCCCAAACTCTGAGAACCATACATTCAGGAATCACAGTGGGTTGTGTGCGTTGATACCTACTTTCCGCCACTAGGAAAAGCTGCTTGAATATTGAATTTCAGCGGTTTAAAAAACAAAGAATAACATAGATACAATTCGTGTGGTGTACAAAAATAAACATTTATGATATACTGATGTACGGATGTTAAAAGTCACATAAATAAGAGTAATCTTAAAAAGTAATGCTAAACTTTGACTGTACACATCGAAGATATAAGATAATAAGGTAAAATATTTTATAATTTACTGGAAATAATCTTATCATTCCTAACAATTCATATATACGTATAACATTCAAATAATAATGATAATAGGATAACAAAAATGAGCGAAGTAAGATTATGCTTTTGTGTAATATATATAATGAAACTTAAAAAATAAAAGGAACAGATATAGTGTAATCAATTTAAACTTACACTAAACTGTTATATGCGACGTATTGAACTACTACTACTATGCATCTAATAGAAATGTTATAGAAGAAATGGAAAAAATTACCAATTGGCATCATACTATGTTTCATTTATATTCTAACACCATCTTCTTTAGACGATAACACAGCATGATGCATGGTCATCCTTTCTTTTTCTTGAATTCTTTTCATTATATATTTTCCGAGGTTTATCCACCATATTCTCTATTGAATCAGTTGGTGTTCTTGTTAACCTTTTTGTTATTTGATTAGATCTAGAATTATTATCTACAGGGTCTTTTGTTCTATCATTTGAAGCACGACTTGAATATGTAGGTGAATGTATATTGTAATTAGATGTTGATGTTGATGATGATGATAATGATGATGGCAGTGTTTTTTGATTACTGTTTTGTGTATGCGATTGGTTGCCTGAAGCAGTTGTATATTGTTGCGAATTATCGTCAGATGGGTCATTATGTTTTAATAATTCCAAGGAATTCGAAGGACTTGCTTTATCTTCGATATGCTGTATGCCAAACGATTTTTCGACACCGGCTTCCATATCATTTTCTGTTTCCATTGCTTCTTGTCTGGTTCTCTGTTCGAGTTTATAATTATCTACTTTAACTAGTGTCTGAATGAATAGGTTTTTCACATTGATATTATGCTTAGATGAGATTTCAAAATAGTCTGTCTCATTAGACAGATCATATCTATTCAAGATTTCCAGAATATCTTCATTTTGAACTTTTCTTTCGATCATCATATCAGATTTTGTTGAAACTATTATAATAGGAACTCCATCGTCTATACGTCTAACTCTTTCGATTCTGCGTTGGTATGTTCTTAAATCCAAAAATGATTCCTTGTCAGTTGGATCAAAAAACAACAAAAATGCATCCGATTGTAAAATTTGTTCATTTCTTAACTCTGAAAAATCTGCTATTTCAAAAGAAGATGCATCTAAAAATTGCACATCAATCGTTGCACATCTCTTCACATTTTCAGAATTTTTCATATTATTATGGAAAGAATCTGTTACAAGATCTCTCATATTAGTGGGACTAGAATCCCTATTTTTATTTTTTTTTAGATTTCTCAACATCATTTGTAAATTAACATGCTTATGATAAATATCCTCGAGGTAGATGCCTTGCTCGATATCCTGATAAGAATCTTTTATACACCTTATTATAAATGATGTTTTGCCGGTTTGTGAATCGCCCATAACCATAATTCGTATTGTACTCAAATCGCAACATCTTGGAATATGGTTTGGGTTTGTATCATATAGTAATATAGCTGACATTGTTTATTATAGAAATATATTGTGTATATATGAAGGGTTCTCCTTGGTATTGTTTTATTGCTTGAATATTCAGTTTGATATGATTTTATTATAAAAGTTGGAATCAAATTTGTTATTAATTGTTGCAAAATCTCTTAGAAATTGAGAACGACCAAATTATTCATGACTAAACTAGTATTAGTGTTCTTTATATATCTATCTGTACATTTAAAAAATATATTATGTATATAGCAATAGAGTAAATCATCTAAATTTTTTGTACAAGAGAAATTCAGCTAGTACCTGGAAAGTAATATGGAGAGATTATGAAATTTGCCTTTTAAAAAAACCAAAAAAGCAATGGTTGAAAAGTGAGGCGGAATTAGAGAATTCCCCGTTAATTTGGTTTTACTAGAGAAAAACAACTGATATTTTCTGCGTTTGAGTATGAAATTGACGAATGTTGGCTTGCCAGTAGAAACAAATACTTGAGGATACGAGGAAATCTCAAACGACCTAGCGTATCTCATAGCTTCACTACAAGATGCATTTCAAAAAATATATTAATACCATTTTTAATGAGGTGGGGTAGAAAAAGAACGATAGTTCACCCAGCGATGTACAGCACGAGAAGATGCTTGGAGAGAAGAAAAAGTTAAAAAAAAGAAATAAAAACCGCTTCGCAGCTTTATACAAGAAACAAACTACGGCAAAATTATGAATTTTTTTAAAAGAGCAAATAAGTAAGGGTTTAATGCATCTTTGATGTGTAATCCCACCCAAAATGTTCAATCCAAACCCTTTACCGATAAGCATTGTAGTAGTAAGTATTAGTAAGATGACAGGCCGTTCTTTTTTATATTATCAAAATGCGTACATGTACATAACCGGAAATACTAAGGGGTTTTGCTATAAGAAGTTGTTGTTATTAGTAGTAGCAATTTTATATTGTCCTGATATAAGATACAGAGGAAAGTGACTAAATAAATTACATTTGGGCGTTTTTTTCTTGGTCAAGGTGGGATTATGCCTTTTTGATGCCCTTAGTTTCCGTGGTAAATTTTTTATCCTTAAGGAAGTGGGAGGTTTATGAAATATTAGGTTGTGGATACTATCTAATATTCCCTCAGAGTAAATGAAGATATGTAATCGTCAAACTTGCATTTCCAACTTGAATATTGGTTCGATTTGATTTGGTTAAATTTTGGTTTACAGGAAAGTTAATACTTTACGCCTTCATCGTTAATTTGCTCATCAAGTAACTTGCCTTTAGTTGAGATTACAAAATGGAAGTTTAATTTAAAACAAATACAAATATTTACAACGGTCCAATAACTTAACACCTTATTAATTCTGTAAAATATTTTTAGACCAGACACGTTAGATTGTTGTTGCTAATTATAGATGTATGACGTTGTTTTCCACGCTAGTGCAGAGATGTACACGGCGTATCAGTGAACAACCGATGGGGCAGTGGTTAAAAAGAATATAGTAAACGGTTTTGTGTGAGCGACACTCTGTATTGCCCACCCACCCATTGGCATAAAATATGCAAACCGTGGGGGAACGGATGGGGAACTTACGGCAAAGCTGCTGGAGAAAATAATTTCCGTATTCGGGTAAGGCAAGAAAAAAAAGAAAAGATATTAATAATTATGGTCAAACCCCATCGCGTAGAGAATACCTTGAAATGAAGGGGAAGTAGGTCGTGGGTGAACATTAAGTTTCTACCCATGGAAACGACGTACGCTGAGAATGATAGAGCAAGTAACCAGAAACTATATGCAATTACAAATGATGATACAATAGCTGATATCATGATCACTAATCCTCGCCGGAACTGGGTTGAAAAATACACCCGCTTACGGAAGGAATACCGCTGGTATTATTATATCTTTCTGAAATATCCTATAGTTAGAGCTTTGAAAATTATAGTTTAAAAATTAATTAGTGATGGAAGCTTCAGAAGATTACTAATGCAATTGATATTCTATCGCCGCATGGATTTGTAAATACGAATGTGTATTACAACCCTTTAACACATTTCAAATCCCACCTACCATTCATAAGTTCATTAAACTAACACAGCTTTACATACAAGAGTCACAGAATGTTTATTCAGTCGTCGGCATAAAGTATCCGTACAAAGTATATTAGGATTCTTGTAAGTTGAAATACAATGGGTACCGACAGATAAATTTATTACGGCAATTAACAAAACACAATCCCCCCCCCCCCCC